>CACVCL010016932.1:0-178799 GCA_902729485.2 Mus minutoides
TTTTTTTTTTTTTAAATTACCTTCAGTTGTTATCCTCCTCCTGCTCCACCCTCTGAAATTTTCTCATCCCATTCCTCCCCCCTTACCTCTTTTCTATCCCACCATGCCAGGCCTCCCCACTCCCTGTGGCTTCAAATTTCACTAGGGTTAGGTGCATCTTCTCTCACTGAGGCCAAAGCAGGCAATCCTCTGCTGTATATGTTTTAGGGGGCAGGAGGAGCTTGTACCAGCTAGTGTATGCTGCCTGGTTGGTGGCTTAGTGTCTGAGAGAACTCAGGGGTCCAGGTTAGTTGAGACTACTTGTCTTCCTATGGGGTCGCTTTCCTCCTCAACTTCTTCCAGCCGTTCCCTAATTCAACCACATGGGTCCCTGACTTCCGTCCATTGGTTGGGTATACATATCTGCTTCTTTCTCAGCTGCTTGTTGGGCTTCTCAGAGAGCAGCCATGTTAGGCCCCTTTATAAGCACATGATAGCATCAGTAATAGTGTCAGGCTTTGGAGCCATCTCTTGAGATGGATCCCAATTTGGGTCCATCTTTTCCCTCTATCTCTTCTCCATTTTTGTCCCTGCAGTTTGTTTAGATAGGAACAGTTCTAGGTCAGAGTTTTTGACGTGATGGCAACCCCATCCATCCACCTGATGCCTTGTCTTTCTATTAGATATGGACTCTACAAGTTTCCTCTGCCCACTGTTGTGCATTTCATTTAAGTTCTCTCCCTTTGAATACTTAGTGTATCTCTCCTACCAGGTCTCTGGTTCATTCTAGAGGGTCCCCCCACCTCCCATGCTTGCCTATTTTCATTCATTCTGCTGGTCCTCGGGGCTTCACTCCTGTTCCCCTCACCCTAATACCTGATCCTGTTCTTTTCCCCTCCCCCTTCCCTCTCCCACCCAGGTGCTTTCCTCACTCTGCTCCCCTACAATTGCATTCTTCTTCCTCCCAAGAGGGATTGAGGCATCCTCACTTGGACTCTTCTCTGTGTTTATCTTGAGTTCTGTGGATTGTATCCTGGATATTCTGTACTTTTGGGGGGCAAATATCCACTTATTAGTAAGTACATGTCATTCATATCCTTTTGGATCTGAGTTACCTCACTCAAGATAATATTTTCTAGTTCCATCCATTTGCTTGCAAAACTCATGATTAGCTGAGTATTATTTTGTTGTGTAAATGGACCAATTTTCTGTATCCATTCTTCCATTGTGGGACATCTGGGTTGTTTCCAGCTTCTGGCTATCACAGATAAGGCCACTATGAAATTAGTGGGACATGTCACCCTGTACCATGGTGGGGCATCTTGGGTATATGCCCAAGAGTGGTGTAGCTGGGTCTTCAGGTGGATTTATTTCCAATTTTCTGAGGAAGTTCCAGATTGATTTCCAGAGTGGTTGTACCAGCTTGCAATTCAACCAGCAATGGAGGAATGTTCCTTTCTCCACATTCTTGCCAGCATGTGCTGTTACCAGAGTTTTTGATTTTAGCCATTCTCCTTGGTATAATGTGGAATCTCAGGGTCATTTTGATTTGCATTTCCCTGATCACTAGGGATTTGAACATTTCTTTTAAGTGCTTCTCGGCCAGAGTCCTCTGTTGTGAATTCTACACCCCATTTTTTTTTTATTGGCTTTTTTTTTTAAGGTTAACTTCTTGAGTTCCTTATATATTTTGGATATTGCCCTCTTTTGCATGTGAGGTTAGTGAAGATTTTTTTCTAATGTATAGGTTGCTGATTTGTCCAATGGACTATGTCCTTTGCCTTATAGAAGCTTTCCAGTCTCATGAAATTTTCATCAAATTTTGATCTTAGAGCCTGAGCCACTGGATTTCTGTCTAGGAAACTGCCCCACCCTGTACCAATGAGTTCAAGGCTCTCTCCCACTTTCTCTTTTATTCAATTCAGTGTAAAAAGCTCAAGATCAAGTAGATTAAGATATACTCTTTAGGCAGGCAATGTAGTACATGCCTGTCATCCCCAACCTCGGGGGATAGTAAGTTTGAGGCTAGCTTTGGGTTATATGGTAAAAGCTTTTCTCAAAAACAACCACAAAAAGAAATAAAAAGTCCAGAGGGAAATAATTCTATAATTATCAGTTTATTTTTTTCTCCATGGAACAAAGAAAGCCTCCTACTTCTAGGCTTAATTATCTCAATATTTGCTAACTCATCTAAGTTATTTCTGACATGATTGTTCACTTCAGAAATATTTTAAAAACAAATTTTGGAGATCACTATTTTAACACTAAACAGTTGTGTATATTTTTGTGATGTTCTTTATCATATTTTGCTACCTTGGTCTTTAGTTTCTGAACTTCCTAACTCTACTTCTCAAATACACAGTTAGCATAATTTATTATTGTTATCAAGTTCCTGGTCATATTCAACTTTTCATCCTTAAGATAATCTTGTTTTTTAGAAAACGTGTTACTGATTATCTGTTTCATATTATGCATCCAAGTGATGTTCATCTCTAGCCCTCATATCTACCCTCTGCCCTTGCAAACCTCCTCTCCAAAACAAAAAACACACACAAAAAAATTAAGCAAAATAACACAAAGCATAGAAAAGATGTTGTGGAAGCTGTAGTGTTAAAGCGTGTCCCACAGTATATTCCTTTGTCCAAACATCTTCACTTTCAAATGTTCTATGTAATGGGTCAGTGCTCTAGTGCTAGGTGTCTGGCTTCTGCCCTTGGTGGTGCAGGAAAGGGAGAGCTGGAACACTGACCAGCTCAGCTACCGCCCAGGCTAGGACTTTGAGTTGGCCAACCCTAAAATCTACATTATCTGTAAACATCTGGGGCACGTGAAAGGGCTGGTCCTGTAGATCCAGAGATCCTGCAGCTGGGCATGGGATAACTGGGAGGAGTCCTGGTAAGGGGCCAAGATAAGATGATCTTTTAATGATTAATTTCTCAGGATATTAAGTCTCCTAAGTCAATTTTTCATTAAAAGACTATAGTTGAAATATTTATTTTGTACTGTCTTACACATTCTAAGCAAGTGCTGTAACTACTGATATATATTCTAGGCTCTTCCTCCTCCCGTTTCAGTTTTCAAGACAGAGTCTCTGTGTAGCCCTGGCTGTCCTAGAACCCACTCTGGAGAGCAGGCTGGCCTCAAACTCAGAGAGTGTGCCTTTGCCTTCCAAGTGTGGAATTGAAGATGTATGCCACCGCTTTTTTTTTTTTTTTTTAACTTATACTTCTGGAACTAGATCAAGTGTTTGACAGTCTTTACATCTCAATTATTAGCTAGTTAAAAGCCACATTTTATTTGGCTTTATACTAAAAAACAAAACAAAACTAAACAAACCAAACCAAACCAAAACAAAAAACAAACCCTATTATCTGTGATCCTGGTACTTTGTACTTTTTACATTTTAAGATAGGGTCTCATTAAGTTGCCTAGGCTGGATTTTGCCTTGTTCCATATCCCAGGCATGCCTGAACTTACAGTTTGATTCACTGCCAAGGTGTCTTGAGAAGCTAGCATTACTAACTCATGTCACTTGGACTGGCAAAAGACTTTGGGTGACAGCTTCTGTGTTATTACCAATTGCTACAAATATCAGTGAGATATTTGTTTAATGCATTACAGTTACTGTCTTCCCTGTTTAATTCTTGGTTTTGTTCTCAGTGACATAGACTCTCCAAGCTTCTTAGTATCCTTTTGGTTTCCCATTGCTTGTACCAGCATTCTTGAATGTTTTGTTTCATTCACTCTAGAAGAATATTTTTACAGTAGCTGTAATATGATTTAAAAATAATAATACTATTGTAGAAAACAGTATCTTTTGTGTGTGTATGTGTGTGGGTATGAATGTATTGGGGTATGATATATGTACTTGTTGTTTTATGTTCATGCATGTTGCATTGGGTTTCTTCCTCAAGCACTCTTTATGAACCTGAAGTGAATTCATTCTGCTGAGTTCTAGATTCCATCTAAGCCTGTCCCTAGCAAAGGATAGTCTGCAGTTGTGCCAGCAGTTTTTGAGTGGTTGCAGAATGCTCTGCCATTTGCCACTACAACTGTATCCCCCTTTAGCTAGTAGGCAGTTTGTCACTCTGAATCTACCTAGCTCATCTCCAATTCACTTGTTACTGTTAGACTATTCAATCAACGTGTGCTGATCTGCATAAATCAAGTTGGAACTGGAACCTGTTGTGTGTGAAAAGCTTACTTTATATCAGTAAATATTTTATTATATATTCTATGTTAATATATTATTATAATATGCAGTATACAATGTAAATGAAGTCAGACATGTCCATATAAAATAACTCTCCAAAATTCCTAACATCCAGAAACAGATTTAGGTTGCCTTCAATGATATAGAAACAATAGAAACTGTAGAAACAATTTCACAAACATCAAGGAACCTTTCCCATATGTAGGGTTGGAGACTCAGGTAGGCCAGTCACAGCAACACAGGGGCAGCTGGTAGCGATTCAGGGGCTGTTTCTGACATTTTTTTCCCCCATTGGTGGAACCCATTGGTCTGGCAATAACTTAGTTACTAATATATTCCAGAGGTTTTTACTGCTATTCAAAATAAAACCAGATCAGATTTAGAGATGGGTAACAAATGGCTATTAAGGGACTAAAGATGCCCTACGATAATTCTCTCTTGATCTGTAACATAATTATGAAGTTGTAACCTGTCAGTCAGTTGGTAAAATTTCCAGGAACTTCATTCATTTCACAAATATTAAATATAATGGTAAAATTCATATAAAGTATAATTATAAAATGATATTTTCCATGTCTAGTTTCTTTCATTTTATAGTTGGTATGTTTGCATCTAAATTGTAATAGGATGTAGCTGTATGAGAATTCACTAAGATTTGGTATGCAGTAAATTTGCTTAGTTAAGAGAAATGAAAGGTGCAAGGATGAGCCTTTGGTTTTGATGTACTTCACCGACGTGCAAAAAGAAATTGGCATAAATTGTTAAAACTGTTGGATGTGAATTAATGATTTATAAGGAATATTAATTTTATACTAAGCAAAGTTTTAGCTTTGAAGATGTGTATTTTGCAGCAGAAAATTCAGATTATTTCTATATTTTTACTATGTAATTCTCCAGTAATGTCAATTATTTTTACTTATTGTCATAGTAAAATTGGCTAAAACTGAATCCTCTTGTATCATAATAAACCATAAAATTTATATTTAGCTTTCTGTGCTTTTGTTCATTTTATTTTACCCCCATCTCCAATTATTTCATACATTTCAGTGCTTCAGAGAATTTAGATGAGCTCTCTTCCTCCAGTAGCTGGTTACTTAATCAGAAGCACAGTAAGAAAAGGAGAAAAGACAGGACAAGATTGAAATCTCCATCCTTGGCTATCATGAGTACAGCTGCCCGAACAAGGCCCCTTCAAAGTTTCCATAAGAGAAAACTCTACAGATTGAGTCCCACTTTTTACTGGACTCCCGAGGTAAGGCTTCATTTGGGAAAACATGAAGAAAGATTTCACTACAAGTATTTTTTTGAGTACAACTGGATGTGAATTATACATAGATACTTAGAATAATTTCATACAGAGATATAGTTTATAAATTAGATAATAACATATTGATAATAAAATTGGGATTTAATATTTTTTTAAACAAACAAGTATTCTGAAATTTCTCTTATTTTGTTTTTTAAAGAAATAATTGTTTTCTTTGCTGGAGATTTAACATGGCCCCTGCATGCTAAACGTGCACTCTATACTGAGCTATAAACTGCACCCCTGGTTTCAAAACAAAAAGAAAAAAACAAAAACCAAAAAAACCAAATGTAGGTTGCTGTTTTGTCATTAAATTACAGTATGTTGCTGTTTTGTAAGTAAATTAACATAACTTTTTAAGAAAATTAAATGTCAAGGTGATTTCTAAAATATACAAATATGTTTTACATATTTGTCTTAGAAATGATTAGCATGGATTACCAGAACCACAGAAGCATTAGAAGAAAATACGGAGTCCTGATAGAGTATTCAGGAGGTACCTGAATAAATTTCTTCTGGCCATATATGGGAATATTTGAGTATCAAAATCCATAATTTCTCCTTCCCTTCTTTCTTCCTACTTTTCTGTTTGTTTGCTTCCCAGCTTTCTTCCCTTCTGAAACAGGGTCTTCTATATACTATTGTTGGCCTTGACTTACTGTGTTAGCAAACCAAGCATGATCTTGAACTGATCCTCCTGTTTTCATATCTAGAGTGCCTGGATTATGATTATGCTGGGAGTTGAACCCAAATTTTATGGATGCTATACATGAGTGTAAGCATTTACAAAGCCCTGAGATTTGAGGCTCAGGATTTCATAAGACTGGGCATATTGGCCCATACCTGCAGTCTCAACATTTGGGAGGTAGAGGCAAGAGATGAAAAGTTCAAGGTCATCCTGGGCCACACAGTGAGCTCCAAGCTATCTCAGCCTAGACCAGACAATGTCTCACAGCAAAACAACACAAGACAACACAAAACAAAAAGCACATGCATCATGAATTCCCACTGATGACACATAGTAAATATAGACTGGCAGGTAGATAGGACAGGGTGTTGAATACAGAATGGATGTGATAATAAAGGACTGGCAAGAATAGAGAGTGGTTGATAATCCTGGAGTCAGGATTGAAAAGACCATAGAATAGAATATCTGCATACACTTAAAAGTACAACAACCATTCCTACCTGTTGTCAGAGGTTTATAATTTTATTTTTGACAATCAGAAAATATTTCACCCAAGTTATCAAAGTCAGCTGCAGGGGTGTATAACTCTAACTTAAACTTGAGTATTGATTAGATAAACTAAGAAACAACTGGCTTGGTATACTTAAAGTTTTTAGTGTCATGTCATGAAGAATTGTTCTTGATTGTGATATTGAGAAATATGACAAATTAATATGTGATCCAGAATATTGTCAGCAGGACAATATTCCTGGAACAATGAGAAAACTGAAATATGGTTGATAGATTATATAAAGATACCCATCAGGTTGGGGATGTAGCTCAATGGTAGAGCATCTGCCTTCCACCCAACACTACATTCTGGCTTCATTCCCAGCATTGTATCAAACAAACAAAAAGTCAGTGCTGGATTTTCTGAATGTGATGGCTATTTTCTTGTTATGTAAGAAACCAACCTACTCTAGGAAGTATCCACTGAAATTTCAAAGGGTAGCAGCTAACAAGTTAACTCCTGTGCATCTAGTACCAGTTCTGTGTCATCCTTTGGAGAATAGAGGGTACAAATCTGTAAGTACATTTCTATCCTGGCTGAGGCAAGGCAGTGCACTGAGAAGGAACAATGTAATGAAGAGGGCTAAGAGCTCTTGTTTACTCAACAGGATGGAGGAAGTACTTAGCTAATCGTCAGTTCTTCTGTTTGATTTCTAAATATTAAAAGGCATTTTCAGGACTTATGGTTTCATTCCAGTATAAAAAGAAAGTAGACAGTATCATTTCTATCTTTAGACTAAAACAGTGAGCAACTTAAAAGCTAGTTCCTTTTCAGGGATCTATCAGAGATATGAGAGTATCAGGCTAATTGCTACCCTGAACTATTGAGAGATGGGCAAATCAAGAGTCACAGCCAAATTCAGACACAGAAGCCATATTGTACTCTAGTAATGTACACTAATAATGGTACACAGTCTTGAGTGAATTTCCATTCCTGCATGGACTCAGCCACTTTAAAGCTTCAAGATGAGAGGGGTGGCTAATAGCTCTAGCAGGTAAGGAGGAAGACAATGTGAAAAAGGCTTTGTCGTTATCTGTACCAAGGACTCTTCAGGGGAAAGAGAACATCTTTCCTATAGTTATTACTGGTAATCTTTCACTGAAGACAAGTGGGTGTGTTTGTGTGTAAATAGGAAACATTGGTTAAATTCATAGCTTAAGGATGTAAGCTTTCAGTGTAAGGATACACTAAACTTTAGATGCGAATTTAATCAGAAGATTAAGAATACTTCCTTTTTCACACGCTTTACTGCCAAGCTAAAGGAACTCCAGTACAAGAACAGGTATGGCTTTTGACTGAGGAGGAATCTGAAGGGATCCAGAAGTGAAACAGGAAGTGGAAGACAGAGTGTAAGTTAAAAAGACCACCCACAAGTATCTAAGCAGTGAGGAAATCCTGGCAGGTAGATTGCTTTTCTCTTTCTTCCCCTTTTGAGCTGTTTATTTTTCTTGGCCTGCTCTTGTGAATGCTTTTTCCTCCCTCTGTTATAGCTTTCATGCTTTTACTATTTTCTGATGCTCTCTCTTACCCCTTTCCAAACTCACCAATTTTTCTACTTATTTTTAGTAGTAGCTTTGGCATTATTAATAACTTAAACTTTCCTCTTTTGTAATTACAATCTGAGACCCTTTATAAACTTACTAAGGATGTTGGTTAAGTAGTAATTTGCATTTTAATATATTGTAATAATTGTTTTCTGGACAAATAGTTGTTGTTATTAATCTCTGCTTCCTCTCCTTTAAAGAGTATTGCAGACTATAAGCCCAAGAAAAAATTACCATCTCAAAAGATATGAATAGGTAAAGAAAAGAAAAATACATATACATCTCAAGAGATGTCTAAGTCACAATATAAAAAATCCCAAGAAAATGAAAAATTTAGCTGACACTCTTTACCTAACTCTTCAGTAAGTAAAACCAAAGATGCTGAAATAGTTACAGTGTAAGACAAGAACCTAGATATAAAAAGTCTGCAACATGGATTAAAATTGCTGAAACTGAAAACAAACAAGAAACAAACTAATAATAATAATTAATAATAATAACAATAACAGCAACAGCCACCACCACCAGTGGAAACTATCAAACATGGAGTAGGTCAAAGAAGAAGAAACAAACCAGGAATTAAAAACAAAGTCAAGAGTACATTTAGAGATTAGTTTACAAACCAAACCAAAACAAAACAAAACAGAATGCCTGTGACTTTGAAAAAATTAAATGTATGTTTAATAGAAGAGGTGAATTTGAAGCTAAAAGCATAACAAACCTTTCCAAATACAGAGCAACAGAAAACTTCTCAAACCCAGTGATACAGAGAAACAGGCACTGGAGGCACTAAGAATCTCTAATATGGCAAGAAGAGAAGCTCTCCATGTCACATTAGAGTTAAATACAAACAACAGAACAAAGAAAGAATATAAAATACATGAGGAAGCTACATGAGGTGTCAAATAGCCATTGGTGAGTTTGTAGTCCACATGGAGAACACATGGAGGGTAACACAGCAGGACTGTCTATAAGTGCAAACAGAAGGCCAAACACAACACAACAACATCCTGTATACTTATAAAGGCATTTCCATCCCAGGAACAATAGACCCCTCCTCTCACTAAATGCCTGAGAAGGTAGAAAAACATGGCATGATCTCATCCACGCATTCATTATGTTCTTTCTATTCCCAATTGCATGGATTTTATTAAAAAAATGTTGAACTTGGTCAAGGGCTCCTTATCTATTGGAACAGTGAGACAATCATGTGATTTATTTCCCTTTGCATATTGTATTGTTATAGTTATTAATTTCTTATGTTAAATCAGTCCTAAATCTCTGAATGAAACCAACTTATTTGTGGTATACTACACACACACACATACACATACAGCATAACAAATGTATAGCCAAAAGTACACAAAAAGGGGAAAAGTAAACACATTTTTCCTAAAATCAAAAGCAAGACAAAGGTATTCACTGTCCCCATTCTTATGTAATACATCATGGGAATTGTCATCTAGATCATTAAGAGTAAAGCATGAGAAAATGATATGCATATAACAAAAAAGAAATATTCAATCAACTGTATGTGCAAATGACTTGATATTATACTTAAAAGAGTCCTCCAAAAACTCTCCTCCATAAGACTTTTAGATTGGCTAAACATTTCCAACACCTAGTGGGATATAAAAATCAACATACAAAATATAGTCTACTTTTTAATACACAGTTATAATTATGCTGAAAAGAAAATCAAGGTAATAAAACCTTTCACATTAGTTTCAAATACAATAAGGAACAATTCGAACTATAGAAATGAAGGAGAAGCCGGGCGTGGTGGCGCACGCCTTTAATCCCAGCGCTCGGGAGGCAGAGGCAGGCAGATTTCTGAGCTCGAGGCCAGCCTGGTCTACAAAGTGAGTTCCAGGACAGCCAGGGCTATATAGAGAAACTCTGTCTCGAAAAACCAAAAAAAAAAAAAAAAAAAAAAAAAAAGAAGGAGATCTATAATAAAAAGGTGAAAAAACTGATGAAAGAAACCAAAGATTAGAGAAAAAGGGAAAACATGCCAATGAATCAGCAGAGTTAATATTGTGAAAATATGTATACCACCCAAAGTTCTTTATAGATCCAATGCAATCC
Source organism: Mus minutoides (assembly GCA_902729485.2). Taxonomy (NCBI): domain Eukaryota; kingdom Metazoa; phylum Chordata; class Mammalia; order Rodentia; family Muridae; genus Mus; species Mus minutoides. The sequence continues at coordinate 10,369 of CACVCL010016932.1, forward strand.
TTAACTTTTTTTTTTAAACAGGAAAAGCAATTTTACAACTGAATAGTTTCTGAATAACCAAAGCAATTATAAACCAAAAGAACAATGCTGGAGGCTTTAACCAGATCCATGCTAATAACAAAGACTCACCACCCCTGGGAAGGCATTAACCAAAGCCATGCTAACAAAGACTCATCACCCCTGGGAAGGCAGAGAAGATCAAGAAACAAACCCCTATGGTTACAGTCTGATCTTTTCTTTCTTTCTTTTCAAGAGTTGTTCAAAACAAAACTTACAGAATATACAAGTTCAACAAATGATACAGAAAAAAGTGATTCACAAATGACCAGAAAGGGCCACATAATTAGGCCCTTCACAAGAACAAATGATTCTGAATATATTAAAAAGAACTTATCAAACTGAATATCAAACCTTCTACCGTCCAAGCATTGAATGGGCTAATGAATTATTCAGTTCTTACAAGATGTCTAAATAGCCAATAAATATGTAGGAAAATGGTCAGCATCCTCAGCCATCGGGATAATGAAAACCAGAACTAAACAGATTCCTATCTCACCTTAGTCAGAATGGTAATCATAAGGATAGCCAAGAATATAAATTCTGTCAAATAATGAATAAGCAGCTTATATACATAATTAGTGGAATATAAATTAATGCCACCACCATGAAAATCAGTATAGAGATTCTTCAAAAATCTAAAAATAGCATAATCTCATGCTCCACCATACCACTCCTAGGTGTACATCTGAAGTCAGCATACTGGTAAGAAAATTAATTTTATATCTGCCTATTCCAGTGATTGTCTTTCCACAGGTGTTAATGGGCACACACACATTATTCAGTCATAATGAAACAAATTATATCATTTGCAGGAAAAAAAAGATGGAAGTAGATATTATCATGTTAAGTAAAAGCAAACCAAACGAAGAAACAAACAGGCCCAGAAAAATGTTTGTTTCGTGTTTTCTCTCATATCTAGAATGTAGACTTTTTTATATTTTTTATTTAAAAAAAAAGTTCAAAACAAAGTATGACTATTTGGGAAGAGAAAGAGCATCATTAAGAGACAAGAATGGGAACAGAAGAGGGTAAAGGGAACAGATAAGATCAAAGAACATCTTATGTGCATAAGAATGTCATAATGAACTCATATTTTTCTGATGAATATATATTAATAAAATGATATTCTGAAGTATTTGGTACCCATAGCAATAGAAATTATTACTTTTAGTTTCTATGACATAATAATAAAAGGTTTACTTACCTCCTATGGCATGGTAAATCATGCTCAGTATTTAACAAAAATCTCCAAGGGATATTACAAAGAATAGACAAAATAATTATTAGAACTAACCTCAAATATGAGAAATGGTCATATTTTGTCATACGGAAAATCTTAATTAAGAGTATTATATTAGGGTCTTTAGTATATAAGTTTAAAAAAACATAATAGGCTTGTAATGCAAAGAGAAGAAAAATGAAGAGGAACGAAAGGTTTATGCTAAAAATTTAAAATATTGAAACTTGTTTGCTACTGGTGAGCTCATCAGCAGACTGGACATGGCAAAGGAAAGATCAACACATGTAGCAGAGGCTATTGAAACTTCAGGAACAATTCAAACAGAAAAAGGAATCTTAAAAATGAAACAGAGAAGAGAGGCCCCTTGGTCTTGCAAACTTTATATGTCCCACTACAGGGGAACACCAGGGGCAAGAAGTGGTAGTGGGTGGGTAGGGGAGTAGGGTGGGAGGAGGGTATAGGGTACTTTCGGGATAGCATTTGAAATGTAAATAAAGTAATAAAAAAAGAAAAAAAAATGAAACAGAACATGTCAGAACTATGAGGTAGTTTCAGATGGTAGTTTCAGTGTCAGATATGTATTGGAGTATCAAAAAAGAATAGGACAGAAAGAAATATTTGAAATAATGAGAAATTTCCAAAATTAATGGCAACAAACCAAACACGTAAAAAGTTAGGAAAATAATCAGCCTGAATATCCATCCATCCATCCATCCATCCATCCATCCATCCATCCATCCATCCCCTAATATCTAAAACACATTCAAACTTTCAAAGACAAATCTTGAAAAACGCCAGGGGTTAGGGTGGGACAGTGAGGGGGAGGGGCATCTTTACTGTATAAGAATAAAAGTACAAGGATAGGTGACTTTAAAAAAAAAAGCGTGGGAGCAGAGATGGGAATAAAACATTTAAACAACTAATATTAAGAATTTTATCCCAAAAGATGCCCATGTCCTGACACCCAGTACCTAAGAGAATGAACTATAGATTAAATTGTGACCCCAACAATTTACTTATGTTGACATTCTAATCCCTTAATACTTCAAGATGTGGCCTAACTTGGAAATAGATTTGTTGCAGAGGTGATCATGATGGACTCTAAGCCAACACAACTGGTGCTTTTTAAAAATGGTAAAACTGGACACAGATGAATGCTTCTAAGGTAAATGGCATTTGCATGTGAAAAGTGGTTCAAAGAGTACTGCAGCCTTTTAATATTCCTCATAGTGTGCTGACTCCAATCATAAAATCTCTTCATTTGTACTTCATAACTGTAATTTCGTATTGTTATGTTTTGTGATGTAAATATCTGATATGCAACCCCCTTTGGGGTAGCAACCCACAGGTTGAGAACCACTGACTTAGAGCCAAAGATCATTAAAAACTATCAGTAACTAAGAAGAATACACACAACTATTCTTTCGGTCTTTAAAGAAAACAACCCTGCAGACATGTTGATGTGACATCTATACTCTAGAGCTAAGCTACTCAGTTGCTTTCCTTACTATGACATGCAAATGACATCCATTTATTTAGTAATAGGGTCTTTGTATATTTATTTAAGGAACTTAATACCAAGATCATTTTGTACTTAAGATGAACCTTAAATTTAGTGATAAATGTTCTTATAAGAGAAAAGACATTAGAGTTTAGAAAACAAAGAGATGAAGGCCCTATGAAACTATGGGAAAGCATACCATCGTCAGGGACAGAACAAGTCCTGGGTGGGGACAAAGTATGGCTCTGCTGACAGCTGGGATGCTATAAGAAAACGAACGTGGAATTTTTCAACCCTCTCAATTTATAGCATCTTGTTATGGCAGCCCTAAGAGTGCATGCTACCATAACAAATACATACAATTGTAGAAGTTGCTTTACAGTTGGTTAATAAGAATGAAAAAATGTAAAGTGTATAATGGAAAAAGTCAAGATTCCTTTGAGTAGAGAAAGTGCAGAGGATAACATCTGTGCAGAGGATAAAGTGCTGACATCTTAGAAAATGTGTGCTGCCACTATTAGAAAGTTTCTAGAAAAATGCAAAAGCTGTGTGTGTTGCTTTGGGGGGGAGGTGCTTGCACACGAATGTGAGGGTAGACACGCCTACAGAGTCCAGAACAATAATAGAAGATGTTCTATTATTACCCACCTTATTTCCTTGAGACAAGGGCTCTCACTATATTGGAGCCTCATCTTCTTGACTAGGCTATCTGGCAGGCCCATTTTAACCTGGATGCTGGAGCAGTGGATCTAGATAGTTACTAAAAGAAATTTGCAAGCAAATTAAGGAGACTTCTGATCTGGTTTCTTCTAGCTGCTTCTGGTAAACTACAAGAGAAAGAGGTAACTGTGTGAGGAACTGTTAGGTAAAAAGGAACTAGAACTTAACTGGGAATTTCTCAATTTCAGTTGAGGAAAAGTTATATAACATGATGTGAGCCAAAGCCAAAATTTTTGTCAAATATATTGTGGTTTTGATTTGTGAGTAAAGTCATCTGTGAGCAGAAGTCATCTCAGCAGAAGCCATGGATAAAGATAGGGCTAACAGCTCAGAAGCCTCAAAGAACTTTTTGGTCTAGGGACATGGATCTCTATAAAATATATAGAGGCTCTTGGTGTTTTTAAGAATTGTGTATCATCACAAACACTGCCAGCTCACACTAAAAAGGACAGAGATACTGTGATATGAAAGATTTTAAGACCTACTACATTTTCAGACTGATAATACTGTGTTGTGTATCTTGAATTGTCCTTCAAGTCAGAGAAGAACAAGCTTGAAAAAAAAGGGAAAATGTCTTCATGGCTGGGTGACTGGGTAATCTCTCTCTCCTCTCTTTCTCTTCTTTCTCTCTCAAGATTAATTTTATGTGTGTGAGTATAATACCCATATCACACTCATGTATGCATGTTAGGATTTGTTTTGTTTGTTTTTGACACAGGGCCTCTATGTTATCCTCTATGCTAAATAAACCAGATGGGCCTACGTACTTTTTTCTCCTGAATGCTGGGATTAAAGGCATATGCCACCATGCCTGGCTATATCAAAAGGTTTTAAATCTAGGATGAATATATATTTACTATATATTTTTACTATGAATATATTTTCCAAGAAATAAACTAATGAAAATTTGGCCTAAACAGAAATTATAGGCTATACTGGTTAAAATGGCTAGTAGTATGTTCCATTTTATCAAATAAAACATTTGTCAGTAAAAATGTAAGAGACTTGAACAGCTTTCAAAGAATAGCATATCCTAGTAAGTCACCAATAAAGTTGAAAATTCATTACTCATTAAAGAAATACAACTAAAACTAAGGGCACCACTATGCATATTTATTCTTGAGATCCATCAATTCATAAAATTAAATAGTAGTAAATATGTATGTTTACAAAGTGACTCAGGTATTTTCATAGGTTGTGAGTTCTGTAGAGAAACAGACCAGTAGAAAAGCAAGGAAAAAAAGATGGAATAATAGAAGTAGAGACACAGAAACATACAGAGATTTTGCTTGAGTTAGCTTGTGACATACATGAATACAGATGGAAAGCCAAAAAAAGGTCCTGGTAAAATGTATTTGTGGTAATAAACTTTGGGGAGTGGTCAGGCTGGCTAGAAAAGAGCACTATGATGATTTGGTATTATGGTCACTCCTTCATATCTTGACCATCAAAGTCAAGTATATAAACAGGTGAAATGTCATATTTATCTTTCCATAGATATAGATAGATAGATATCCCATGGCACACTTTTAGAATGGTTATCCTTATCCTTCTTGTTAACTGTTACTTATCAAACTAATCAAGAGTGCAGAGACTTAAGCTGGTTACTATTAGCTTTCATGAGTCTGAACCTGATTTCATTACCTGAGAAGTGATTCTTATACTTACTTAAGGTCTCTCTGATATTAAGTATAGTGATAATTGAATAAATCACATGAAGTTTAAACATTGTTGGTTGCTATGCCTTTTTTCATGTCCATATTGTCTTGGGGCTTTTCCATGTGTTCTCCTGATGATTGCTTTCTTTTGCATGTGTGTGTGTGTGTGTGTGTGTGTGTGGCTATGTGTCTGTGTATAGATATGTGCACATGAGTGCAGGTGCCCATAGAGGCAAGGGATTCCCTTGCCTGGCAGTGGTGGTTCACGCCTTCCTTTATCAAGGGATATAGTTACCCTGTATAGTATAGTTGGTAGTCAGTCACTCTTTATAGACGGTGGGAACTGAGCTCAGATCCTCTGGAAGAGCTGTATGTACTCTTAACCTTCGATCCATCTTCCAAATTATTTTTCTTTTTTCAAACTAAAACATTCTTCATAGAATATATTTTGATCATGTTTTTCCCTTCCCTCAACTCCTCCCAGATCTTCCCCATCAACCTACTCATCCAAATTTGTTCTTCCTCTCTCATTCTTTTAAAAAAAATCAAAGCAAACAAAAAATAAGACAAAAAATACCAAAACAAAGCACTTGTGGTCAATTACTCTCTGCATGCAGTCTGCCCTGGGGTATCTTAGATAAACCTAGTGATAGTTCATTAGAGAAAACGTTTTCCTTCGCCAGCACTATCAGTTACAAATAGCTTCTTGGTTAAAGGTGGAACCCGGTGTCTACTTCCCCTCCTAGTACTGGACACCTTCTGGCATGAGCCCTTGCAGATCTTCTTGTACATGAATTCATGTAGGTGTTAGTCCTGCAGAGTCTGCAAGACACTATTTCCCTGGAGTCATCCATCACCTCTAACTCCTTCCTACCTCCTTTTGTACGTTGACTCTTGAGCCTTGAGGGGAGGACCTTGATAAAGATACCCTATTTGGGAGTGAGCACCCCAAAGTCTTATTTTCTGCATATTGTCAGTTGTGGATATTTGTGTTAGTTCCTACCTACACCAAGAAGCTTTCCTGATAAGGGATGAGTGCGGCACTAATCTCACTCAGGACAATTTCTTTAGAATGTACAAACTTCTTATTTTGTCCAGGCTTTCCAAAATGCAAATAATGAATTTACTGACTGAACTCAGTGAATGTGGGATTTACTTTGAGAATCTCACACTTAAAATTTATAGGACAAGAATACATAGTAAAAGATGCATAGGGGTTATCATTTGAAACTACCAGACTCCATCCTCTGGATCCCAACGAGTGACATTTCTAAACCACTTAACCTTTCCCCTTCTAGGGTGTTAGAATCAAGTTTGAGGTCTCAGACGCCATCAATAACATGTATAGGTACCTGTATTGAGGCTTTAGGTATGACTTCTCTGTGTGTACAGTTTGCAAGTATAGCTCCTATGTATTAACAAGTTTAATTTTGTGAATAAAGTTATTGGTTATTTGCCCTATAAATGCCCAACAGATAAAGCTAGGCAGAAAAAGAAACTGCAATTTGGGGAAATGTATGGCATAGATTAGTTGTGAAATACAAGTAGATACATTGCAGTTTTGTTGATTAAAATCTGTAAAGTAGTTCTTTGTTTTTGAACATGCAAAAGTCCCGCATCTGCCTGCCAAATCCTGGGAATATGAATGAGCTCTAGTATGTGGTACTTTTCTGAAGTCCTAACAAAGGCTCTTATATTTGAGATCTTGAAACTAAAGACACAGTTTTATCAGTAACCTGTAGTTCATCTTCATGCTAATGTTTTATTTCCTATTTCAAGAAACCATCAGTTACTTTGAGCATTCTGCCTAGAAACAGTCAGGGATCAGGTACAAGTCAATGGATAAATGTACTTGCAGTGTAAGTGAACTCATAGTAGAAACAGCTCCCTCTGTCCTCTGATAGTCTGTGTGGTCTGTACATTCATGCATGTGCACATGTGCACACACAAAAACCCACAGTACTTTTTTTTAAAATGTAGAAGTAATGTATTGCACCAAGTCACCTGAGCATATAGCTTTCAATTTAGTATTCTGAGGTAGAAACTTTTGAGTGTGTGAAAAGTGGGGCTGATTCTAATGCCTTCTTTTGTCTAACTGTGTTGGTTTTTGTTTTATCTTATTGCATTTTATTTTGTTATCTCTAAGAAGCCTGTTTTTTTTCCTAATGAGAGACAGACCAGGTTAACAGTTGCTATAACTCCATAAAGTTTTCAAATCTAGAAACTTTGAAGTCTCTAGACAGATTATATTATTTATTGTCTGCTTATTTCTTATGGGGATACATGGGTTTATTCCTGGAGAATCTATGATTTTACATTTGGTAAAATGTAATTAAAAATTATTGACATGTCTATAGTACAGATGTGTCTTTAAATCTAGGAAAATACATTGGCAGGCATGGATGAGATGTAAAAATATTCTCCAGAAAAATACTATGTATGATTTTTTAACACATAAATATAGTCAATAACATTAAAGTAATATTCATTACAATTAGTAATCAAGATAAGAATAATTATCTGACCGTAATGTTGTTTAGATACTTCCTGGTATTCTTTATTGCTGCCATGAAAGCTTCTGTCCTACATAGTTGGCATTACAGCCTTAGGGACCAGGGAGCCACCCTCATTCCTGGCAAAGGGAATTCTCTGTAATAGTGGGAAAGAACAGACACTTCTAGACCTCAAAGTAAAATTCTGAATATAGCTTACAACAGAATACCAATGATTACATCTTTTCTCTCATACATGAAACTGGCTTTAAATGTTTATATATGTGTATGCATGTGGGAGTATGTGTAGGCAGAGTGATGGAAACTAAAAAGAGGTTCAATAAAAAAAGCAAACAAAAAGACAGGCTTTGAAAGAACACAGTGAGAAGCTAATAGAACATTTGAGTGGACGTGGAAGGAAGAAAACTGGGAAGGGTGCAAAGGATTTATTTGTGGGGGAAGGGAAAAAAATCATCCAAATCTAAGGATATATGGAAATGCCATCAGAGAACCTGTTTGTATGTTGCTTAAAAATAAACAGGAGGTAAGATGATTAGGCATACACATAGTTTATAATAGTATAACTCGTTCCATTTAAAAATAAGATAGCAGGATTATTTTAAGATTTTATTTGGGGAATGCCAGGGCCAGGAAGTGGGAGTGGGTGGATTGGGGAACAGGGCAGGGGGAGGGTATAGGGGACTTTCAGAGAGGAAACTAGGACTTGAAATGTAAATGAAGAAAATATCTAATAAAAAAGAAAAGTTCCTAAAAATAGAAAAAAAATTTATTTAATAAGTATTAGAACCAATAATTCACGAAATTTATTGTAACAGTAGATCTGAGGCGATATTATGTGTCACTGACCAAAGTAGAGCCAGCTAGCTGAGAATATGGCTAGGAAGTTGGGGAGAGGCCCAAGTTTTTGTAGTCTGCTTACAGTCTCTTCATATTAGGGGTGAGGACAGGGATAGTTACTCTTTTCCTAAAAATTCTATATACTCACAGCATAAGTTATAAATTATTACACTATAATATAAGGAACATGGCCTGGTCAGGATTTTTACCTAAACTTTGTATTTGCAGGAATCTCATTTTTTGTGTTCTATTCCCTTTAAAATATTTTTACATTTTTTAAAGGCATTTTAAATTTAATGTATTTTAAATTTTAACTTTATTTCACCTTTCCTCTATCCTTCCTCCAGCATGACCACTCTCTACTTGATGGCCTCATTGTTTCTGAATATTATACTTGCACATACATTCACAAATGGAGGGTCCCCCTTGCCTATGCTATTCTAGTTCTTTCATTTCTCTTTTCTTCCGTTGTTTCTATGTAAATGTAACCTTTAAGTTTTTGGTTTTTTTTTTTATTACTTACAGTGTTGTTCTGAAGAATTATATTTGCACTTCAAGGAGCTACTTACCTAATTAGTAAAAAGCCATAAGAAAACTATGGAATACTAAGAAGCGATTTGAGAATAATTTTTCCATTACTCATCAGTTTTCCACAAGCCAAGTCATAAAAACAAAAACAGTTCTAGTTGATGTAAAATTTAAAAATTGGAATAAATCTTAAAATTAAGATTGCATTCACTAAAATTCCTTAATAAACCTTTAAGGCAAATTGGTAAAAGTAGTGTTTCTAAAGCATTCACTAGACTATCTCATCATTGACACTTCAGGGCTTATCTAATTATATGCTGGGTGGTTTAGTAACATAATTCAGAAGCACAAACAGTAGTTTAGAAATATAATAAAATATCGCCGGGCGTGGTGGCGCACGCCTTTAATCCCAGCACTCGGGAGGCAGAGGCAGGCGGATTTCTGAGTTCGAGGCCAGCCTGGTCTACCAAGTGAGTTCCAGGACAGCCAGGGCTATACAGAGAAACCCTGTCTCGAAAAACCAAAAAAAAAAAAAAAAAAAAAAAAAAAAAAGAAATATAATAAAATTTCTATTTTAATATTTTCATTTCCTTTCTAAAATATAAGATTATTGGGTTTACAAACTTTTGTTTATATGACTAATGGGCACTTCATATTTTAATTAAAAATACTTTAGTAAAATATTCTTGGATAACATCTAAAATAATTACAGGTATGTTCATCCTTTGGTTAAAAATTAGAAAATTTTCAAAGTAATTTGATTTTATATAGATTTAAATTCATGTGGAAAAATAAGGCACATAGACAAATTACATTTCAACAGAAATGTCTCAGATAATTTCTTGTACCTTGAGAAAAGAAAGAATAATCTGTAGGAAACAAATAATGAACTATAGTGATACAGGAAACAGGTGAATTCGAGTGTCTGAGGTGTCCAATTAAATGAAGAAAAGGAGGTGACAACTATTATTTAAGTAATAGCAGTCTACTACTGAGAAACCAGCTCTTCCTCACCTGGGAGTCATATCTACTTTACACCATGAAGAATATCTTCTTTAGATAAGAAGTAAATGTGGTAAAGGAATCCCTAGTTACATCACTTCTACATTCCAAGGAATTCACGACTTGAAGAATTCAATTTATTACATGCATACCATTAGTTCTGTGAGAAAATATGCCTTATGGAATTACAGGTCAATCTGGATGGTATCAAATTTTACTAAGAATTAAAAGTGATTTTCTAGAGGCAGTAGCACATTTTGGTCACGCCACGTATGTGTTCTGTAAAACACAGTGAACTGATATCCTAGTTGTATTTTTTTGTCGGGGGAGAGTAGCACTGGGAATTGAACCCAAGGTTTTTTGCTCATTCTTAACAAATACTCTGCCATAGAGCTACACCTTGAACCTGTTGTATTTCTTAGTAGGGCACTGTTGTGCCATGCTCTAAGAAGCTATCCTCAGTCATTCTTCTGGAAGATAGTAAAGAAAGTTGTCTGCTTCAGTTCCATTCACCTGGGACTTCTCCTATTCCAAGAGTTAGAATGGCTTCCTTTCATGTCACCCAAGAGCAATGCCCCCAAGACAACATGAAGAAAGACACAAACCACAAATATCATTTACACATCTCTGTGAAGGTGAAAGTAAATCACTGTCCGTCGCAGAGGCAAGAGGATGGAGAAACATCTTTTAAAGCAGAGTTTTAGACTTTTAAATTTTAATTAGGTGTAGGTGTGTACGTAGGGACACGAATGCAGGTGCCAATGGAAGCCAGTGGGGTCCGATACATAAGACCTGGAGTTACAGATACGCATCAATATAACTTTAGATGGGTGCGGAAACCCAAAGTCTGATCCTCTGAAAGAGTAGAAAACACTCTTAACTGCAGCCATCTCTCTAGCCTTGTTGATATAGAAATCTTTTCATAAGACGTTATACTTTTAAGAATGGAAGGAATTTGTGCCCATTTCTATTAAGCAACCTTCCAATTGAGGTCTGCTTTGGAAAACATAGGTGACCTCATTTAAGAAATCAATGAGAAGAAACTGTATGGCTACCTTAAAGAGTCATGCTGAGATTAAATTATATTAAAAGGGTATACAACTCAATTCTTGCCACATAAGTATTCTTCGGGTGGAATGAGGATGATAGTCAACAAATTAGAGTAATGTTGGAGAATAAGTGATGATCTTTGGGAGAAATGAAATATGAGTACTATTTTAAAATGATTACTATGGAGCCTTTGAAAGGGTCAGTTTGCAGTAGGGAAAGACTAGGAAAACAAGGAACTATCAGAATAAACTAGAAGTAATGAAGACTTGGATCACAGGAAAAAAAGACTTGAAATAACACTTTGTAGAATGAATGACTTGTCTTAGCTGATTTGGTATGATAAAGGAAAAGTTTTAGAAGAGAAGAAATAGAAAAAAGTTACTTGCAATTATGGTACCACTGAATTCCTTTCATAAAATGCCTCACATAAATGCTAATAATAATAGCATACTAACATCAAGAATTAGGACATGGTAGAACATGAACCAAATCTGACTATTTCCTGCATGTTGTTTACAGTTGTATAAGCTCTGCTGTGCTGTGAATAGAAAATGTTCTGTTTTCTTCAGAACACAAATTCAATATCCTATTTTTAACCTACGGTGGTCCTTTGTTTTGCCCTGGACTCATGCTTTGTGTTATGTATTAGTTCTTTCAAGCCAGTGAGGAATGGCCTTCTGTCATGTTTGCCTAAATATAATGTTAATTTTTCTCCTCATATTTCTGTGTTGGTTTATTTTTTCTATTTTTTTCCCAATATTTCTTGTTTTGGAGAAATTTGCAGGCCAAACATGTTTGCATTCTCCCTTTCATAACAGAGCAGCACAGCTCTGATTACTGTGAATGGGCCTTACAAAGTGCAGCCTTCTAGCACGTTAAAGCTGGGAGGTAACAACGTCCGGCCATACAGGTCTAGAAAACTTCTTTCAGGAAGGACTTCTACTGGGGAAACAGGCCTTCATGTACATCAGTGCAGTATTTAGATGTTTACAATAATGTACTTGATATGTCCTCCTTCCCTTCCTTCTCCTCCCTTCTAGTAAGCAACATTACCTACCTCGTGCCATGCAGTGCTTAGACAGTGGAGATACTATACTGAAGAAGATGTAAGGGTTCCCACCTCCATGGAGCTAACACTCAGCTGAGAAAAAGACAAAATTTAAATGTTAATGGATACAGTGTTTTGGAAGAATACAATGAAAATGAGGAGATAGAGGTTTCTGGATCAAAGAAAAAGACCTAAAAGCTGACCTTGATGGAAACAGATTAACTTCCCAGAATAATTGTAATACACAACCATAAAAAAAATCTTTAGAAATTAAAAGTAAAATTGTTGGGATTAATCTGTCTTTATAAGGATTAGAATATAAGGCCAAGGGAATTTCCTAGAACACACAAAGCATACATTTCTAACACCTGAGAAAAAGGCATATATTTTGAACAAGTTCATTAACTATTCAGTATTATCAAATAAAATATGTAAATAACCCACACCTAAACAGAGTCTTATGAAATTTATGAAAAAATATAAGGTATTAAGGCTTCTAAAGGGAGCATAAGGCCCGCAATGGGTAAGGATGGTGCTGCCACTGAAACTGATTCCTTTAGGTGCAACAGGACAACAGAAGTTCTGAGGGAGCAATTACCCTCAATTTAGGAGTGAAACTAAATTATGATGATTATGACGTGAATTCTAGAGGAAGTACTATCACACCAACAAAAACTATTTACCATATAAGAACCATTTAAATATATTTTTTAAAAACCAAGGCTTGTTCCCAAAAGGAGATTGTAAATTTTCTAAGATCATATAACTCTTGACATAGAAACATGAAAGTTTTATGCCAAAGACCAGCTTTGACACCACAGGATAAACTGAGGCAGGCAGTGAGATGTGATGTTGGTGATTAAGATTGGTGTTAAGCGCAGAGATGTAACCCGTCTTCCCCCTTGCCCCAAGTGCTGACGGTGGTGGGCAACGTACAGGGTCAGCACTACTGACAACAAAATTATCTAGGGCTGGCAACAATGCCCAGGGAGAAACTCTGAACTCTTAAAGGTAATTGGCCAGAAAGAAAAGATCTTCATGGGCGCGCGCGTGCACGCGCGCGCGCACACACACACACACACACACACACACACTGCAGCCAGGCTTGACCACCTGTTTCATTAATTTCACAAATGCATGTGCATATTTATATATAAACATATACCGATATATGTATGTACAGACATACAGATAGACATAGCTACATTGAACGGAGGGCACAGCACGCCAACAGCCACGCTTTATTTTTTTTTCTCTCAGCCTTTTTATACTTTCTTAGACAAAGTTCTTTATAAAATTATCTCGCAGATAAAATGTACACAAAAGGGAGTTACAGAAGGCTGTTAATAGTTCAAAGGAGTATTTCATTCTATGAGCTCATTATAAGTTCAAAGCAACAGTTTCATATGGCCTTGTTTTACCATAATGCACACCTGTGTCTTCATCCTTGGACCTGACCTAGAATGAATGTTCTTCCTTGAACACAAATCTGTCCCAGCCCTATTTTTCTTCTTAGTACAATTTATGAAAGCTCATTGTATTCCTTATTATACAGCCTTTATTCTGATGGAGCACATTCTACTCTTGATTCTAACACTTCCTAAAAATTATTTGAATCAAATCATTTATTCTATAAAGTCCTTAATGTATCTAAACAGCATTAATTCATCAAATTTCATCTTCATGTTGATCTGCAGGAAATTTGCCCAATAGGATAGGCTATCACCTAGAAAGTATTCACACTAGACTATAGGCACTGAGGGTCTCCGGGTGTCCACTTATACCAAGCCAAATAAATGAGGAGTACGGCAGTGACAAACAGGAGAAAGCATATCAGCAAAAAACCAATCCTGGGCCGTCTCTGGGGCTTCACTCAAGGGCACCCATTGCAACACAGCAAGACTATGGACTGTCTCTCGGGAGCTCACTTGCCCACTGCAGCTCTTCCTGCATGCAATCTGTCAGTATTATGTAGTATGTAAAATATCTCCCTAAATAGCAGATATTTTATTTAAATTGAAGGTAATCTCAGTAAAACTTAGCAAGATACTTTTGAAACTCAGTAACTTATTCATATGTATAATGACAAATTTATGAATAGCTTAATGTACATTTAAAAAGTGAAGAGCGTGAATGAGTACTGTGACTTACAGTATTATGTCCTCAATAATGGCTCCAGTATAGACAAAGAGAACTAGAAGGAGAATAGAACAGTTCCATATAGAGATTCAAATATTTTAATCTTATAGTATGTTGGGTAATAAAGAATAGAAATAGAGCAATCTAGATAAAATGCAATGAAATGATTTCAAGGGGCATGAAAGGAAATAGGAAGGGACTACAGAGGACAGAGATAAAAAAGCAATGACTACATGGTGTGACTGTTGCTTATTTGTGTTCCTTCTGAGTTGGCACTATATTAATAAAAGCTGCAAATGTATTATTGTACACTTTTTTGCATCATCATTTTTGGTCATCATTTTACATTGCCATCAGAAATATTCTGACTACTTGAGTTACCAGTCTTATATATGCATTGACACAAGATAATTAGCCAGTTGAACGGGAGAGTCAGATTGGGATGGCACATATTGCCTACTTGAGGCTTAATTTCTTTTTCTAGCTTCTTTGTATTTTCTGACTTCTTATGAATTTTCTTTGATCATAGATAATTAACTATATTAATTATATAATAATTAATTTCCAAATACCACACTATTGCTATCTCAAATTTGTTTTGTGATTAAAAGCCATTCTGTATAATTTTAGTCAGGCCTTTTAGATTTCTTTCTTTCTTTCTTTCTGTGTCTGCGTTTTGTCTGCATGTGTGGGTACTGTGTGCATTCAGTGCCTGCAGAGGTCAGAAGAGGGTATATGACCATGAAACTCAGGTCATGTGTGCTTGGGAACCATCAAGTCAGTGCTAGGAAAGAAACCAGAGCTTGCTCCTTTGGAAGAGCAATGAAATGCTCTTAACCTCAGAGCCATCTCTCCAACACTAGTCAGGCCTTTGGGTCAGTGTAAAAGTACTATTCATATAAATATTCAATGTGCACTTGAAGGTTGGGATGAACTTTTAAATAGGTGCTTTAATTAGCTTCACTTAGTAATAGTACTGACCAAGACATTCATATCCTTACACATATTTTACTTTTCAGATCTCCCAACAATAAGTACAAATTTGTATATTATCTTTCTTTTTAATTCTTTCAGGGTATTTTGATGTTGTTTCTGATATATTTTGATGCTATTTTTGTACAAGTATTTTCTTCTTTTGGTTGGATATATGAGAATATCTGTGCTGTCTCTGTTTATTTTTGAAGTATATAATGTGTTGGGATTTATCCAAGGGGAATTGAATTGAATTAAATGGAATGGAATCTTGATCCTTACTTATACTTGATACATATCTTTACATGAAATGCTGAACTTTTGAGTTGATACATGGAGTGAGTTAAAATTTTGGGAGAGAGAATTAATGTATTTTGTAAGTGATCAAGACATAACTTTTCCTTGAGAGCCATTGTGGAATTCCATTGAATTAATTTCCCCAAACTCACATATATAAATTTCATCCTCCAGGTGATATTTAAAATTAGGGCCACTAGTGACCTGATTGACTCAATTCTAGGGAGCTATCACCACATGTCTGCTATGTGAGCAGACATCTATGAAGAAGAAAGTAGGCCATCAACAGACATAGACTCAGTCAACACTGTCATTTAAGACTTTCCTGCCTCTGGGACTTTCTATTATTTACAGCCATCTAGCTTACATTACTTAAAGACTAAGGTCATACATTATGAAAACCTGTACCCACATAACAAGCCAAGTGTGGTGGCTCATGATGGGAGAAGAGAAAAGAGAGGTTTTCGTCTTGCTAGTCAACATCAGGTTGAATAACACTGTCTTACAAATAAACAAGTGGAGAGCAATGGGGGAAGACAACTTGACATCAACCTCTGACTTCTTCCCATGTATACATGCACCTACACTCACAAATGCACCCAGATATGAACATGCACAACCCGGTATACCACACAGAAATAACAGAAAAAAATGTAAAAGAGTAAGTTAACAGAGGTACTTCATTAATCCTAAAGAAAGTAAGTGAAATATAAAACAAACATATAAAATAAAATAAAAAAAATTGCTGAGTTTTTGAAAAAGTAAATTTTCACACTCCTACTAAGACTCTTCAAAATAATCCAAGGCAGAGTTAACCTTTATTATTAAGTTAATGCAATTTACCTGGGAAAATGTAGTGATTTTCAATAGATTCAGAAAAAAAAAAAATCCACAGTTAAAACACATTTTGGCAAACTGGGAATATATCCTGATAAACAAACAACCAAAAAACCCCAACAACTAAAACCATCTTTAAAGTTTTATTTGTATATGTGGAGGTATATGTATGTGTGCATGCGGTGTGCACATATACATGTATAGGTGGAAAAGAGGTTGATGTCTTATTTTTATTCAAATATTTTACATCACTTTCTGTCCTCCCTTTGCTTCAGCCCTTCCCAACTACCTTCCCTAGAACCTCATATATATAACTTGCTGCTGAGTTCATTTTTGTTGTATGCATGTTTCATGGCTGACTATCCTGCAGATTCCTATGTGTTGATCTTTACATTGGCTGTAGTTAGTTTTCTGTGATGGTCTCCATTTGTTGTTAAGAGAGCTTTCTTTGACAAAGGGTGGTAGCAACACTTATCCAGGAGAGGTGGCCTCACACAAAACGAGCATTGTTAAGACAGGACTGGAAGTCGACTGTAAGCTTTCAGACCACAGTAGTAAGGAGCCCTACTTTATTGTTTCAGTTAGAGTCTCTTACTGAAACTAGAGTTTATCAATTGGCTAGACTAGCCATAGAGCCTCCAGAATCATCCTGTCACCACTTTCAGTACTGGGATTACTGATACATGCTACCACACCTGGAGTTTTACATGTGTACTGGGTATAATCAGATTCTTATCCTTCCTTGGGAAAGATTTTCTTTAGCTACTGAACTATCTCTCCAGCCCCATATACAACATTTGAAATTGTTATGACATTCCTTTCATAACCAGTTGCAAAACAATCTCCTTTGCTCTCTTTGCTATTTATTAATCAGACTGAGCACATTTAGCATGGATAACATTTCCAAGTAACAAAGGGTTTAGAATGAATTGAAACATCCAAACTAGAATTACATATGGACAATACATTTGGATTCTCATCTCCTACTGAAGACTAAAAGAAACTATAAAGACACTGGTAGATTAAGAAAGTTGGGCATAGTTGTACAGATATGCTGAATATATAACAGTTAATTTCATTTTTAAATACCTTCAATAGGGATGGAGAAATTGCTTAGCAGTTAAGCGTGCTTGTTTTGCAGAGGACCTGAGTTCAGTTCCCAGCACAGACATCGCAGCTCACAACCCTACATAACATCAGTTCTGAGTATCACCCTCTTCTGGGCTTCCTAGGCACCATACACTCACATTCAAGCAAGATACTCATACGCAAAAAAAAAAAAAAAAAAAAAAAAAAAAAAAAAAAAAAAAAAAAAAAAAAAAAAAAAAAAAAAAAAAAAAAAAAAAAAAAAAAAAAAAAAAAAAAAACTAAAAAAAAAAAGTTAAATCTTTTATAAAGGAAGCAATAAAAATATTAACTGAAAACTTCTAACAAAACTGTGTGAAGCTTTTAAAATATAATTTAAAAGTATATGTATAGGTGTATGTATGGAACGTGTATGCAAGGTATTCAAGGAAGCTAAAAGAGGGTGTTAGATCCTTTGGAGCTGGAATTAGAGGTGACTGTGATCTGCTTGATGTGGGTGCTGGGAACTTAATCCAGTCCTCAAGAAAAGTAGCAAGTGCTCTTAACTGCTGAGCCACCTTTCCAATCCCAAACGTGTAAAGCCTTTGTAGAAGGAATTGAATACAGACAAAGTAGAAGAGACATGCAGTTTTATGGACTCTTTTCTTTTTACTATGTTTCACTGTGATGGCACAAAGACTTATTTTCATGAATATTACTCTTTAGTTTGAAAGACCCAGAAGACTTTTCTAGCCACACCACTCCAGATGTACAGTCAATACATCTCATTCTATAGCACGGTGACTTACTAAGCGAGGCTGTTATTCTCATAGATACTGGATTATCATTTCAGCTGTCCTTTTTAAGTCTTAAAGCAAAAAGTGAAAGCTTTACATTTTTTTCTTGCAGACTTCAAAAGAAGCATTTTTAAATAGCACACAAATGCCTTACATGGGATCACCTTTCAGTTGGGACAACTGGGAACAGAGTTCCAGGTCTCACCTGTTAAGAGAACATGTTTCCAAGCTTGATTCCTCCTTCCATCCTGTTTTGTCATTTCCATCAGGTAAGCTGCCTCATAAAAAATCTGAGTATTTTCTATAATGAAATATCATCTTAGAAGGACAGGCAATCTTTGAAAGTTGTTTTGGGTTTATTTTTACATTGTGGGAGATTGCTGAGCTAGGGCCTCACTATGTAGCCCTGGAACTATTAGTATGGATTAAGCACACTGGATATTTGGTTTAATTCTCATAACCCCATGAGAGAGCGCATTATGTTGCCCTTTTCATCTTACATATGAGCATATTAAGCTAGGAGAGGTTTTTCTATTCAAGATAACTCAACTATCAAACACTGGAGTCGGGAGCTGAGATGACTGATCCCCTTACTTACACACCTATTATATTTTATGTTGATTTATTATTAAGTAACTTGGTTTTCTCTTGATTTAACTTTGAGAGATGAGATAGCCTCATTCTAAATTTTGGAACTCTGAAATAATATCAATATCTATCTCTATATCTATATATTCTTTAGATATACTTCTAAGGTATCCTAGTCTAGTAAGCTCAGCTCTTTTATATTTACAAGTTAAAGCTTCTTGCATTTGACAAAAATCTTAATACCTACTTATATTTGATACTAAAAAGGTGCTAGAAGTATAAATAAATCCCTCATTGTAATTATATTCTAGTTTTAATATAGTATCTAAATATAAAATATATACATATATAAACAAAATAACTTTACTAAAAGTCCAAAAGGTACTTTAGGAAGGTACATAGGAACAAGGCCTTCTCCAGTTATGTTCTGTTTCCAACACTTACGGTGGTAGAACAGATGGTATTTTTGTTAGTACATGGTAAGTCTTTAGAGGAACAGGTTATGTTGAGGCAACTGGAAGACAAATCTTGAAAAAGCTTGAACAGTGTTTTAAAGCATAGTATTGAATTTCTTTTCCCATTTAATTTTTTTAAATTTTTGCATCAAATTCCAGGATACTTAGATTTTTAACTGTATTTTTTGTATGTGTACATGGGCTTGTCATTAAAGCCCTGATCCACGCAAGGGGATGCACTCCTTTAAGCTCAGAACTGGGGAGGTAGACGCAGGTAAATTTCTGTGAATTTGAGGCTAACCCGACCCAAATAGCAAGCTCCCGGCCAGCCAGGGTTATAGTGAGATCCTGTCTCAAAACAAACACCACTAAGCACAAGTGTTGAGAAAGCAGTTCATCTCACTGTGTGAAACCCAGAATCGTCTTCAGTCTCTCCTGATAGAATCGTTCATAAATAATTCTGTGTACTGCTGGCAAAACATTCAATAGGTTTAAAAACAAAGATCCCTAAGAAAATGTTCCTCAGGGGAAAGTATATGTGTCTATTCATACTTTTAAAAATTATTTTATTATTCATTTTTTTATGTGTTTGTATGTTACGTGGTGTATACACGCCACGATGTGTGTATAGGCCAGAGTTCAATTCTCTGGAATCAGTTTTCTCTGTCTACCATGTGGTCATGCTTGGTGGGAGTGTCTTTATCTCTAAGCTATCCTCTTGACTAATAAGCTCGATGTGAGGTGGCCCAACAGGTCAAAGGCGCTTTCCATTTTCCACAGCCTGACAGCCCTCGTTCAATCCCGGGACCCAACTCCATGAAGGAGGTGTCCTCTGACTTTCACTTGCCCATGTTGTGGCACTTGTACAAACCCACCCCTCTCACACACAATAAGAATAAATTCAATATACACACCTTATCTGTACCTTGACTTCTCTTTGAGTATAAAATACACCAACATTTTCAACTGAATATCCGTAAGTCTCTGTCTGAAGGAAGAGAACTTCTTGGTGGATGTTAGTCTTTATATAAGTAGCTTTAGTTATACTCATAAAATTATGTGAAACTTGTCATTTCATGGATTCTGCTTATAGAGGTATTTCTGTGTAACAACTAGCACAATATAAAAATCATTTTCATTATTTTAAGTATTTTTGTAAAAATCTTGTGGTGCACTTGTGACCATTCCTCTGAGAAGACTGTTACATTTATACTGACTTATTCTTACATACTAAAGGAAGATCTCAGAATTGTTCGTATGCTAGTTTAGAATGTTACCTAATTAGTAACGTTCTAAAAAACGTTTACTAACCTTCTTGGAAAAGTACTGTGATACTTTTACTTCTCAAAATTCTTATTGTGTCAATTTTTCCCCTAAGCCTATGTGCTATTTAGGAAAAGTAGTGTTAGGCTATGGAAAATGGTGGTTACCAAAAAAAATTTTTTACTTTGTTTTTTTCAGAAATTCCCCTTCATTTTCATTTTGAGACCTTACTCAAGACCGACATGAAAGGAGAGCTTGCTGAAAATAAATTTGTAGGTGACTGTCTCATATCACCACCACCTGGTATGTCCCATTCACACACTGTGTGTACATGTACATGCTTTTACATTGTCTACATTCATTTTTTTGCATTCTGAGTAAATAAAATTTAAGAAAAGAATAAATGCAAATCCTTAACCGTTAATACTTTTCCATAAGTCACACATACACACAGAGAAGCATGTTTGATTGCCTACTGTCTGAGGCCCTTGGTCCCAGGACACGAGGCAGGGAGGGAAAGGGTGGGATTTGACAAAGAGTGGGAGGAGGAAAATGAATAAACAATGAATGAAGGAAAGTTATAAAGAAAAAGCTATAAACAGAAAACAGTCTTCTTCTATGGTAAAGTTAAGGATCCCAATGCTTTGTATTAGCTCAGGTATTTAGTGCACTGTAAGTAGTGTTATATAGTGGACTCGGTGATCTTAACGTAGTGCATAGCACATCAAGAGCACTGAAGAGGTGAAAATAAACAGAAAAGCAACTGTAGTATTGAAAAAATGTAGGTCAACCCCAGAAAGAGACTAGTCAAAAACCATACAATGGATTTTATCTTCCTTATATTAGGAAGAGTATAATCATGAAATGATCTGAGAACCATTCTAATATATAATACTTTTTCTGAGTAAAAAATCTTATACACTTATTTTGTAACATAAATCACAATAAATTGTA
Source organism: Mus minutoides (assembly GCA_902729485.2). Taxonomy (NCBI): domain Eukaryota; kingdom Metazoa; phylum Chordata; class Mammalia; order Rodentia; family Muridae; genus Mus; species Mus minutoides. Next base: position 31,893 of record CACVCL010016932.1, read on the forward strand.
GTTGGTTTTAATAATTTTAAATAAAAATTATATAATAAAGCCTCAAGAAAATTATATTAAACTGTTTATGAATGCTCTGAAAAGGAATGAAGACACTGTCTATGCTTAGAAGTAATATGAAATGAAAAAAAATTAGCATATTCTGACTGTATGCAAAGCTGTATATTTAGTATTGAAAGAAAGCAAACATTATTTCCAGGCAAAACATATCTACCTGCAAAACTTCAGAGGAAAATAAATAGATGTTAAGTGGGTTTTATAATAAAATCTAGCCATTTTAGGACTGGGAGGGAGGCTGTAGGTTGCTCAATGTTCAAAGGCCCTGAATTCAGTTAAGACCTCTGGAAGGCAAAGGGAGAAAACAAACAAAAAACTCCACCAGCTTTTATAATTGCAGTAGTAATTACACAGACTATGTGAAGGCACAAATTCTTCATTCAGTGACATGTCTTAGAATAAACAAAGGTTTACATTAAGAAAACTTTAATAATTTGCAGTTTTACAGAGACAACACCAAAGATGTTCCTCTATGGAAGGAAATAAACTGTTGTGGTTAGAAAACACTTCCTAACTTAAACGTCTGCTTTCCGTGTCTCACTGGATACAGAGAATTTTAATTAGAATCACAAAAGGGTTTTGTCGTTTTTCTTTTGATTTTTTGGGGACAGGGTTTCTGTTTGCACTGGCTTGTCTTTGAAAGAACTCAAGAGATCTGCCTTCTTCTGCCTTCCCAGTACTGAGACAAAAGGCATGTACCACTCACTACACTTGGCAAGAAAGTATTTTTAAAGTTCTATTAGTAAGTTTTTCCTACAATGCCATGACAGAAGGATTGCCAGAATTAGGGAAGCCTGGACTACAATAATTATTCCTGGCCACAATGGGACAGCTTTGCTGTCCTCAGCTCTTGGTCAGCTTGCCTCAGCCTCTTAAATCCTATGCTTCTTGGTGTATGCCATAAGGCCTGGCTGAAATAGTCTCTTTACACAAAATTATTCTGAAGCTTATCTCAGAAAATGTTGAAAGTCGCAAATATAATTTTTAAAAGATCAAAAGGAGGTATCATATATCAAAATGCCTTATTGTTATAATCATTAAAGTATGATGGTACTGAATGAAAGGAACTCAATTCATATAAACAAAAGGCCCAAGGCACAGACACAGACAAAAAGACTTACTGTGTATTCCTAAAGTGTAGAAAGGAGACTTAGTCCATAAATAGAAATACAGGGGGCTGAAGATATCTTAGCAGTTAGAGCATGTGTTTTTGCAGAGGACCGCAGTTCAGTTCCCAGCACCCACATGGTAGCTTACAACCATTGTTAACTTCAGTTCCAGAGGATCTTTATGTCCTTTCTGAGCTCCATATGTACCAGACAGGCAGACAAAACAATCATACATAGAAATCTTTAAGCCAATGACAAGAACAACAAATGCTTGATGTCATCTTATATGCCAACAGTATCTAAAGGCACTTTAAACTATATTATATTAGGTACTTTAAACAAAAGGCAGGTATTATTCTTGAATACAAATCACAGAAAGGTACAGCTAAAGAGCAGAGTGAGTGAGTCAAAGGCTGTGCACTGAGTAACCACCTTTTATTGGTACTTAGTATAATTTAATACTAACTAGGATCTGTTCTAATATAGCACATTAAAACAAATTTGAGATGACTCCTTATATAAAATCAGAAAAACTTGATATGCCTGGTGATAATTATAAAGAAAACGAAAATATAACATTTACTTGTGTCAGACAGTTTGTAAATGTCAAGCTATTGATAAGTTGAATATTTTAAAGTTTCTATTACTACAATAAAAACAATAAAATAAAATAGCACCAAGGATTGATACAGGCCATTTAGGAGACACTAAAATTTAAGACTCTTAAGACTAAAATCACTACTTCTGTACTTACAGAGAATATTTACTGAAATGCAAACTTTGAATTATGATTCAATTGTTTTCAAAAAATCTAGTCTAATCATAAATATAAATCTTTATTCAGAAATGTCTCTGCATTTTGTGATCATGTAAGATTAGTAACAACTTAAATATGACAGAATTATGTTAACTCGTTAAGTATACACTAGAATATGCAATTTTAGAAAATATCTTAAACTGAATCTAAGGATAGAAACAAAAAATACTGTAATGGAATGGAATGAAATTTTAGAAATCTGTATTTTCTTTTTTACAATTATAGCCATGTAAAATGTTATTATGTAAATCATATTCAATATAAAGAATCTGTTGGAATTCTGATGAGGTAGTTATATATGTATAAAATTTAAAAACTTAACAAAGACACTTTGTAGAAAACCCAAATATGAACATGGATTTTTGTTGTGTATTTAATATTTTAAATAATATTTAATATTTAAAAAAATATTTTAAAAATATTTAAAATATTTAAAAAATATTTAAAAATATTTAAAAATATTTTAAAAATATTTAAAAAAATATTTAATATTTTAAATAATACATTGTAGTCACTTAACTAAAGCTATACTCTATCAGTTATTTTTAAAGATTCATGCTGGCATATGACACAAAAAGTCTAGATTTATTTTAAAAAGTTACAGCATACAGGTTGGTCATTAGTTACCTATGCTAAAGAGGTGCAAAACTCATGGGAGAGTCTTGTTTTGTGTTTTAAGGTTTTTCATAATAAAAAAGAATTCAAAATGTCTAGAGCAAGGAGCAATTAGCTATACTTAAGGCAACATAAGTAGTTCTATAAAGTATAGGTTATATTTCAGGCACTTCTATATGACATAGTTCTGCTCATTGAGATTAATTCTGAGAATAAATTCTTTTTTTTTTTAAAGATTTATTTTATTTTATTATATGTAAGTACACTGTAGCTGTCCTCAGACACTCCAGAAGAGGGAGCCAGATCTCGTTACGGATGGTTGTGAGCCACCATGTGGTTGCTGGGATTTGAACTTATCACCTTCGGAAGAGCAGTCGGGTGCTCTTACCCACTGAGCCATCTCACCAGCCCCGAATAAATTCTTTTTTAAAAATACAGAAATATGGTATTCTGAAGACTGTAACAGTAGTTGCTTGTGATAGTGGTAACAGCTGATGTCTAGCAGCTACAGAATACCTAAGTGGTCAGAGAAATGTTACACAACAACTAAACAATAGTGAGGGATAAGGTATGAGAGAAGGATTCTTACACACTTATATTCTAATTTAAATTATGATTTCATGTTTGAGATGTGTAGATTATAAAATGTACATATTTTTGAGTGAAAGGGAATATGCAAAAATGAACATATACATTAGAGATGGCATTTTTGTTTCTTCGAATGGTGGTCATAAATGTTAGGCAGCAATTGATATTGGACCTAGCAATAAGGTAGTGATATGTCATATGTCACATGTAATGGAAAAATTTAAATGTATGAGTTAGAATATACTTGAATTTCATGTTGCTATGCTACTAGGCAAATCAATGCAATATTCTTTTGTGTTTTGTCAGTTTCTTTTCCCTATTCTTATTTCCTATCATTCTCAACTCAAATGAGCATTACAATTCATCCTATGCCTAAAATGAAAGTAGAGTTCCACATTGGGAAGATCTTTTTGCTAAGATAGAATTAAATGCTGAAAAATCATAGATAAAGCACCAGAAATCAATCAATCAATCTCTCTCTCTCTCTCTCTCTCTCTCTCTCTCTCTCTCTCTCTCACACACACACACACACACACACACACACACACACACACACACACACTCTCTGCAAAGGAGAGAGTCAACAAGAATAAACTTGTATAGGATAAGATGTAAAAAAAGACCCATGATAACACTCTATAGTAGCTCTTCTTAAGGCAAAAAGAGAGGTAAAGGGGATGAAAAATAGAGAATTCTAGATAAAGATGCTGAGGGCCATTTTGGAACTTACAAACAGACGAAGATTCCAGATCAGCATTCTTAAAACTCAACATGCAAGTACATTACTTGAGGAATATTGTTACAATGCAGACTCGGATTCAACAAGTTTGGTATAGGACCCAGGACCCTGTATTTCAACCATATCTCAGCTGATTCAGATACTGGCACAATCATTAAGTTGTTACATACATGCTGACTACTTAAGACTTCAAGTAATTGAAATAAACTCATACTGTGGTGACAAGACAATGTGGTGCTTCCAAGTCTGTATAAATAGCTTGGTATTCCTCAGAGTAAATGTGTGAGATAAGCAGACAGGTCTTTGGCACTTTACCTTGTACTATTATATTATACTATTTTATACTTACAAAGTCATGTTGACTACAGATGAGGAAGTAGGCAAAGTCAAACTATAAAGTTGAGTAACTACATTAGTCTAGTCAAGAGGAAATGGCAGCACAGCCAATAGAATGGCCTGTCTTTATCCAAGTGTTAAAGGGCATGAGTAAGGGAGAAGACCTAAGCAATTGTGATTAAAGCCCATTAAGATTATAGATTTACTGGTCAATCAGTCTATATATTAGGCAGTAATATTCCCTGATTCTTGACAACTGAGTGGGTATGTAAAGACCTTACTGTCATGCAGAAGAGGCTCTGAGGACATGAGTAAAGGGCATATGGAAATTCTTTGTATTGCTTCAGGACCTTTGGAATCAGAGTTGTCTAGCTTTATGTTTTAGAGTGGATAGCTGCAAGGAGTAAGAGAAGCATGACCTCTAAGAAAACATAACCAATAAGAAGAGCACAACCTCAAGCAATCCAGAACCACAGAGCTCAAGCTCCTTCATGCATCTTGTTTTGAAATCTCTTTATGTCTACACTAACTCCAACAAAATAATTTACTTATACTGAAAGTCCAGTTTTTATTTCCCTTCAATCATCATAGCCAATGATATTTAGATTACAGATTGTTATCTCTATCCTTTTAAGGTACACTTTAGGGAAGCAATGGAAGACCCTTAAGTTCCAGTAAGACAGACTGGATCCTGCTGGTTTTCACCAAGCTGTTTCCAACCTTTATACAGTCTATTCTGTCCTCTTTCCCCTCACTATGACCTATAAGGCAGTGAAGATAATTAAAGGGTGAGTTAGATGGGACTCGCTTATAATATCTACCTCCCAGTAAAGATGCACCACTGATGTAAACTTCCTGTTAGTGATGCTGTCTAGGTACATGAAGATTGCTCGTGTCATATCCTATTTAACATCTCTTCTTTTGATGGATAGAAGGGAATTTTAATGTCTTTAGAATTTTGCTATATTTTTTTTTCTGGTCACTATTTTCATATATCCAGTTTCATTCATCCTCAGTCTTTACAATAATCTTTTAAATTTCTTTCTTGTAACTTTTAGGGTATATCTGTTTGTACTATCATGACTTACAACAAATTTTTTTGAAAAAAATCTGTATGGCATTCAAATGAATTCTTTGGAATCTGAAGAGTTAATGTAAGCAATTCAGGAAAAATTCATGGTTCTTTCTTCAAATGCTCTTATTCATTTACTGTGCTTTCATATTTCATTTCTTTTCTTCATTCTGTTCTCTCAACCGGACAACCTTTGCAGCCCAAATTTTTATTTTCTAGCTGTGGTTATTTTGCTATATGGCTCAATTCATTAAGTTAAAATCTGAACGATTATATTTTGCATTTCTTGAGATTAATCTGGAGAGGCTTCCAGGTCATGCTTCTTTCTCTTCATTGTTTTAGAGATCTATTAACCTAAAATTGGGGAACACTCTAAAATTCTTAAGGTGGTTTGTTCACTTCTAGATTGTTATTTATGGTGTCAGTACTAAAGATTTTAGGAGTTTGTATACTTACATTTGAAGCTGGTATTATGGCCAGGAGTGTTCTATTTAAGTTAGTGAAAAAAAGCAGAGATTTGGACTCAATGCTATTTTCAGACTGTAGTTGGGAAAACAGAATATTTTAAATGGGGCATGATGGGGACCTTAACTATTCATTTCTCTGTGGAAAGCTAGACCTTGTTATCTGAGTGATAGAGAACCTATGAAAGTAGACTAGCTGAGTGAGATCTGTTCTGGTATTCACAGTCAACTAGCTGCTCTACATTAGCCTTCTGTCGCCATTTTTATTTTCCTGTAGGTCTTGATACCGATCACATTTTCATGGCAATCCTCTTCCCTTACTTTCGCTTTCTTCTGCTAAATTCCACAGGATGTGTGCAGAGATTCTTCGTAAACTTGGATTCATATTCTCTTTTTGCTGACAAATGTGTGTAACTATATGCATAAGACCTCCTTTAAGGAACCTGGACTGTTACTTGTAGAATGATCTACTATCTTATCATTGGATTCTCAATAACTGTTGTTAGTCTGTGACTTCTTTTTTGCCCTTAGTGAAATTGACATCTGAGTCTTCATATTTTTTCTATTCCATTCTACATTTCCAAACCTTTATCCCCTCCCTGTTCCCCAAAAGGTGCCAATATACTCATTAGACTAATACTTGAGCTATGGGGTTCAGATGCAAAATACTCATGATAATAAAGCTAACATTTATGGCACATTTTCCATGAGAGACACCTATTTTAGTAATTAATTGAAACCTCATATTCTCAAGAGAGCTGCTACTATAAATATATTGAAGAAACTGAGGCAGAGATATCAACTTAAATTATTTAAAATTCAAGTTTTTAAAGTTAAATAACAGTGGGATGAAATAAGGTTCTTGCTTTCACAGTCCATGTCTCATGACCATGTTGAAGCTCACTGGGTGCTGAAGTGTTCACAGATTTAAGGATAACAACTTCAGTATGTAAACTGGCATTTAGTCAAGTTTCACAGACAGATCTGAACCAGTGCTCACTGATTTTGAAGACATTGAAAACCTTCTTTTTATCCACTTACAAATAAGTAAAAATAAAAATGGAAATCGGACATTTCATGAGAGTATTTTGGGGGAATGCTACTATTTCATTTATTTTTAGTTTAAGAATCATCCTTCTTGGTAATCGAGTTTTTATTTCATTCCATGTAATTTTGAACTGATAAAGAATTTCAACATTTTTAAATAGAAATATATTAGCATGTTCACTGTCTCTGTTAAAGGGCAAAAACTTCACACAGCCTCTTCTTTTTCCCCATTTGTTTTAGTACAAGGTACTTCTCTGAATCAGTGGAGAAATGGATATTCACCTATATGTAAGCCTCAAATAAGGTCACAATCATCTGCACAACTATTACAGGGAAGAAAAAAAAGACATTTAAGTGAAACAGCATTAGGTAGGTTAAAATGAAGGCATGACCATTAGTTTAAATATTAAAAATAAAAATATATATATTCTTCAAAGAACCCTTGTCTTGTGAAATTTATAATCCAGACCAGTCACTACGAACCTAACACACCTGTGTCCCCATGATTATATCTATGTGCTTAATTTGGAATTTGTAAGCTGGGTATCTGTCCACTTTATAGCAATTCTTTCTTTCCTGTTTTCTGATTACTTGCTTTCTGTGAGCTTTCATCTGGACTGAATTGAGTCTCCAAGGATATATTAGACTCATACGAGGACAGTGTAAGCTTCTCTGATGGGAATTTATGAACATTATTAAATGTCAGATTTTGAGAAAGTGGTCAGCATCCAACCAAGGAACGTCAATGACCCTTTCCAGTTCTCCTTAGGAGTCTCTCCATTTACAGTTACAAGATGGACAAGATCTAACACTTGAAAATAGAGCTGTTCTAATAATATTAAGTTGATTTGTTGTAGGGACTTTGGAGATGACAGTTAAAAACAGCAAAATATATTTTGAAGAGAAAGTAATCTGTGTACATTTGGTTCCTGCTCATTGTCCTAATGAATATAGTATCATATTCATTAGTCAAGTCTTTCCCAGGTATATTATTTCAATAACATAGACAAACTTAATAAATTAGAAAATAATTACATTTAAAATGTACCAATTTATAATTTTATACAATGAATCTACATTTATCTCTACTGTTCTAGAGTATATAGTTTCACTTTCAAAATGGACCTATAATCAGTACAATCTGACCAAACACATTTTGGCAGAAAATGAACAAGCTCTCAAATACATCTAGAGATTTTGTTTGTCACGTGAGAGCAGACAAGCAAGGATCACATGGGAAATGATAATTTCTTAATAACAGACTGTGAAATATAGATTATCTAAATAAAAATGTATATGTTCAAATTTAATAGATAAGGGGGATCAAAAATAGACTAGACAGCCCCCTAATAAGACATTGCTTTGATAAATGAATTCTTCTAGGATAAAAGAAAACTGGAAGGCAATTCCTAATTTCTATATGTAGATTTTGATTTGAAGAAAATACTATAAAGAATACCAAGAAGGGAAATAAGCAGAACTTGACAAAAACATACATGCAAATAAGAGCAGGTATCAAATGAATATTGGGAGAAAATGAATCTCATTAATGAAAGTTGTTGGATGCTATATCAAATGAATACTAAAACCCCAGAACCTTTTGAAATTACTAAAATTATTTAAATGAAATTCAATAAAAATAAAAACTCAGATGGTCAAATGAGCAAATCTCACACCAAGTAAGACAGGCAAAAATAAGGAAAGAAGACAGCAGGAAACTTAAGGTCAGTCTTGACACTGTGGCCTCAATACAGTGCCTACACAACAACAATAAGGTGAAGACAACAGAGAAAGAGTACTCAAGGAACAGTAATAAAAACATACTAGGCAAAAAGCACCGAGGCCCCAGAAATTAGAAATACTTGGTAGAAGAATATTGCTGAGATGCTTTTTTATAATTTTCTTCTGTTTTCTGATTATGTCTTTAAAATGAAGCAAACAAAAACAAATAAAGTTCAATTCCCTGTCACTGATTTGGGAAAATAATTCTAATACACGTGGTAATTTTATTTTGACATTCTGAAGGGTTCTTTCCACAGCAGGAGAAAGAACTAGATTTGAAGAATTTGCTTTTCAACGTTCAGAACCAGGATCTCATTGCAATTTTACTGCTGTCTCTAATGCCAATGTCACATCAAGAACCCAGAATCCATCCTCACAAGTAGGTTGCTTTGAAATCTTATAAATTCTAAAATAGTTTTATAGAATTTTAAAGAAAACAAGCTGGTAAGAAACCTGTGGGATTATTTCACTAATTCATGACAGACTTATTTACTAGTACATTTTAGAACTGTCTCGTTAGGAAATAGTAATGGTTAATTAAGAAAATTTTACTTGGAAGCTAGCAACTTATTAATCTTTATTTATAAATTCTATTTTTGTTATAAACCATGTCTAACATTCAAAGCTAAACACAGTTTTGCTAATGAGCATATGGATTTGTGTTGTTCTTAGACTGTTCTATTTTTATTTTTTGCCTGGACAATAGAGAGATCACAGGTATGAAAGTTTAGGTGGGGAGTCTGAACCAGGAGCACATATGTGAAGATCTGTAGCAACCAACTTCACTCAGGAGCTCCCCAAATTTCATGGCCTTTCAAATAATTGTATGTGGTTTTATACAAAATAAGTATTACATATTTTTTAAAAGAGATGTCTTTGGTTACAAAAGATAAGCCCTCTTAATTGGCTTTCTTCGCATTTTATAATTAGATTTCATTAGCAATGAATTTACAAAATTATATCACATATATACTACATACTATATTTATATATCTAACGAAGGAATATCACCACAAATAATTAAAAACATTACTGTAAATTAGTACAATAATTCTGTGTTGCAGAATACCGCAAGAAGAAGGTTAAGAAGTGAGAGCTCTTATGATATAGATAACATTGTGATTCCCATGTCGTTAGTAGCACCAGCCAAATTAGAGAAACTCCAGTATAAAGAAATACTTACTCCACGGTACGTATACTTACATGTTTCCTTTCTTGTTTTTTTAGTAAACTTAAATTCAGAGTCAAGTTATAACTAAGAACAGAATGATCCCCCTTCCCTATTTGCACAAATGGTAAAAGGAAACTTTATATTAAACTAATTGATATTAGCATTCAAAATAGATTTTATCTATTGAGTATAGAAAAAACTGACTTCATCTATTATGTGTATTTTACTAGCATGGTACTTTAGCCATGTAAAAACTACTACAACAAACAGTCCTTACCTTTTATGATAGAGATATGCTTGGCTAGAAAGAATTAAAAGAAAGCAACTATATTTGTAAGTGTATTCACACTGTTCAGACAGTAATGCTTGTTAACAAAAATAAGTTTCTGATTTATTTCTAATTCAGCAATAAAAAAAAATCAAATAGAAAAATGAAAGGGAATGTCTAGGAAAATGGTTACACAGACACAAGTGTGGAAGGCCTAGCCAGACATGGAGGTTTGGAATAGTTTATACAAGAAGGCTGAGCTAGAGAAGAACCAGATTACAGTGTTCCTTGAAAGCATGCATAGATCTGTGTCTATCTGCAGTGAAGTCAGCCATGTTTTATAGCAACAATGAAAGCAGTCTCTTAAAATATATAAGATATAAATATGGCCCTAGGAAATAGAAAACACTGGAGATAAACACAGAGCCAGGTACCAGCCATATTCTGTCTGCCATCCATCTCCATTTTATTTTCATAAATTCACTTACTACTAATAAGCCTGGTACTCATATTAGGTACTATAGTTACATAGATACAGGATTGGCATTTTCTACAATAAGGAATGTTGTTGTAGTTATAGTGTTCTATAGCAACATTTTCAACCTACACTGGAGAATTCTGTGAGCCAGTTGTTAAGCAGCTAGTACTAATTCCAAAGGGGGCATGCCACACATTTCCATACCAAAGAAAACTGGCAGATACTATGAATCAGGTTAGACTTCTCATTTTTGCTTAAGACAGCTTATTAGATTACCACTGAGTTAATTCAAAACCAGCTCATATAGAACGATATAGAAGAGCAACTATATAGAAAAAACTATTTACTGTAATGTATAAAGATTAATCTTCTATTTTCTTTTTATAAAAGTATTGTTTTTCTCTTTAAAATGACAAACTATTAAAATGCAACAATTTGCATTATGGAAGTCTTGAGGAAATAAAACCTAATGTATTTAGCTGTTTATAGAAAATAAAATTGCTATATTTGGATGAAAGCTGTTTGAAATTCTTTTGTATTTTCAACAGGTGGAGGAAGGTTGTTCTTCAGCCCCTTGATGAACATAACTTAAACAAAGAAGAGGTAAGCTGCTTTATGTTTAATGGGATAATTGCACCTTCTATATTATAAAGCTTTAATCATTTAATATTTAAATATGTAAAAGGAAATATAAAACAACATGTTTTTTGAGAAGGATTTTTTTTAAAGGATAGTAATTTATTTATTTTTAAAAAGTTTGTAAATTTGACTTCAAAAGTAACATACAGCATAGTGTATCACCCAGACCAACCCAAACAAAAGGGCAATGTGGTACACATATAGTACTAATACCAAGAGTCAAGGATAATCCTAGCAAATAATTAAAATTAATGCTTCTATAGTAAAATATACATAGCTAATGGGCCAAAACACTAAGAATAAATATTGTCACAGCATTTCAGATCAGGCTGTGAAATGAATGAGGAGCTGCTTTTTCAGATTCTTGGATACTGAAATTATTGGTAAAAAATTCTGAACTCGTATAGATTACATTACATTAAGAACAATGACAGGAATCAAAACACACTGTATGGAACTCTAAACTCTCAAAGAACTAATGAAAAAAAAAACAGAAGGGAAATACTGTGTAATAGCTGATTCTATCTTTATGTAAAAATTGGAATTCTATAGGAAGCAGATAGAGTTTCTATGAATTCACAGTGCTTCTCTGCCCAGTAGTCTTGTTTTTCAGCTACAGTATCGTATCTTACTGTTAATGCTCTTGGCTTTTCATTGCACTCTTGCTAAGTCAGAATGATCACTGCCAGGAGAAAGAAATTCCCCAGAGTTACACAGTTAAAACCCCAGATAAGTCAGTAACTGAATACTGATTTACCTCAATCAGTTTTACCTTTTTTTGACATTAACATGTTCTCAGAACACTGTGTACTTCAATGGAAAAAGTATAACACTCTCTTTTTATAGATTGGGCAAGATAGCACATAGCTGCAATCTCTGCACTCCAGAGGTTAGGTACAAAGAGTACTTATTCAAAACTAGCCTGAGCTACACAGCAAGAGCCTGTCCCCAAACAACAAATGCCCAAACAAAACAAAATCATTCCATACACTGTGACAAATGGAGAGCACTGGAAGTCCATCTGTAATCTAGGTCCATATGAAAACACAGGCCAATAACAGGCTACTTAAATAGCTTCCTGCTCACAGAGACTATCTGAACCTGTTCTGTTTCCAAATCTTACCAGATAGAAGATCTTTCTGATGACATCTTCTCCCTAAGACACAGAAAATACGAAGAGAGAGAGCAAGCTAGGTGGTCACTGTGGGAACAAAGCAAATGGCACAGAAGAAATAACAGGCAAGTATTTGAAGTTAAAAACATCAAAGCCACAATATATAAGGAATGAACATAAGCTAGCCATAAAGCTTGAGAAAGACCACTGAGAAGGAAAACAGAAGATACAGGATCAGCTGCTGTGTGAAGTGGCATCTGCATATGCAAACTTACACTCAAAAAATATCTGGGAAATTATATATGAGTTTCATGCTGCTAGCCACAGTATCACTATTATTTATATTACTTACCTAGCAAGGACAGGAACATTATATAAAGTAACGTCATTTTATTCAGGAATGATGGTACATGCCAGTAATTAGGAGGCTGAGGCAGGGGCTTTCCAGTTTAAGAACCTCTTCTCCAAAACCTCAAAGCCAGTCATCTCCATGTCCTTTAAATGGTGAGCTGCACTAGGGCGGGAGCTTATGTAATTCATTTTAGCAAACATCTCAAAAATAATACTATGCAAAGTCTTCAAGAAGTTTTAGTTTAGTATAAAAGGCAAATAGTCCATGGGACTTTTAAAAATATAAATATTGGATATAAGCATATGACCAGAGTTCCATACTCAGGAAGGAGTCTGAAGCAGGATGATAATGAGTTAGAGCATTTGCTGTAGAGACAAATTCTGTCTTAAAAAACAGGAACAAGCCCATAGGTAGACTTTCAGGGAGAATGACAGTAATTACCTATTTGAGGACACCTCTAGTATTTTTGCAGTTAAATTTCGTTATTTTTAATATATTAAAAATATATAAATATTCAAAAAATATTGACACATTTTTAATATATTCACAACTAAGCAAATTCATAGAAAATGTAGTAGTCTCTTAAATTAGGAGATATTTTTCAATTAGCTAAATAACATTAAAGTCCTTTCTGTTTAGATGCTCAGATGGACTGTAAATTATTTGTTGAAAGAGTTCTCCTAATATAAGTGAGACTCTAGATTGCTGTTCTTTTACACATCCTAGAAACACAACTTTCCAGAAATACAGAGGACAAATGTGACTTGAGGATTCCATGTATGATATAAAAATAATTACAGACTAACTTGAGAATTCAGAACTGTAAAGGTCAAGTGCATGGCCCTTTCTGTCTTTTAAAAACCAAGTAACAAATGTGATAGGAAGCTTAGTGACCATGAAGCACTGGGTTTAAACCTTGGATAAAACCATTCCTAATGACAACACTGGGAAGATCATCAGATGGCCATGGGTAAAAATGCTGAGAAAAAAGCAGTACTGACCTAGTGATACCCTGTATTCATTTATTTCCCTGCTAGAGCTTATAGTAAAAATGTGGAAGGGCAGGACTTGGTTCTGAAGGAACACTCAAGTGAACTTGGCAGTGCTCAGCAGGGTACTGCAGAAAGTCCTTTTGAACTCCCAGCAGAAAGCCACAGTCTGTGTGCTCAGGACTCCCTTTCGTTGAATGATGGTCAAGAAGTCAAGGTAAGCCTGAGTTATATGACTGTTTTCTTTTAATTGCCTTTTCACTTTATTTCACTTATATGTAGAAATTTTAGCTGTAAAGGGCTTCATTACAGACCAAAGTCAGTGAAATGTTTAGTCTAGTATGTCCAGGAAGGTCTATAGTGGAATGCCCTAGTCCCATTATATTAACAATTTTTTTATTTTTTGTAGACATAGCATATCAGTAACAACTTTCATCTAGCTATGTACTTAACTGTTAGGGAATGGAGATTCTATCAACTTGTTTTAAAGAACAAATCTTTCCACTGGAGACTCACATTCAGTGCACAGTAAACACCATTACTGTTTTTCTGCTTCCAACTAGTTTGTCTCCACACAAATCCAGTCCTACTTTAGAAAGTGTCCTAGCACTATACAAAGTTCATGCATCTTTCCCCACTTGCACGTATTGAAAAATAGAGTGGAACTTTAGAAATGAATATCCAACTTGTAGAAAATCAGGAAGAAAAAGTCAGTGTGTATCTAAAATAACAATGAGGTAGAAATGAAGTACAGCCCACCTTACAGGGGCTTTGCTCAGATATTCTTACACTGAACAGAGACAAGTTTTCTGTGGCAGTATTTTCTCTTCCTAGCACAGGCAAAATGAAGAAACAATTCCTATCAGGAAATTCTCAGGATATCCATTTGGACATTAGAGGAAAACAAAAACTGGAACCTATATACTAGAAGAATAACTATAAAAACCGACATGATAGATTCCTTAATAATTAAATTAGGTGAGACTTAACTGAAAATGTTTTCCCTTTCAGTCTTTGCAGTGGGAGCGGCGAGTGTTTCCACTGAAGGATGAGGATACAGCAGCCTTATTGAGCCAAGATGAAAGAAAGGATCAGACTGAGGGGGCAAGCACAGCCTTCCACGATGAAGTCTTCTGTAGCACTACACCTGAGAATAGCCACCCTCCAAAAATGCAGTTAGATGGAATGGAAGAATATAAAAGCTTTGGTATAGGAGTTACTAATGTTAAAAGAAATAGGTGACAGGGAACATATTAAGAAAACTATGTAACTGAAAGGAAAAGAAGAAAAAAACTACAACCCTCTCTTCTGGATCTCCACCTCCTCTGGTCAAGGTTCCAGAACAGGAGGAAGTCCCACATGTATCCATCTTTCACTGTTCAGGGAACATGCCAGAAGTCTTTTTTTTTCTTCCTGAATCACAGAAGTAGCTAGCTTCTCACCTACACAAATGCTAGTAACTTGTGTTTGCCAATAATACAAATCACAAGCACTAAGATATTAACTGCTGCAATTTGATGACAAATCCCACCTCGGGGCATTTGTTGAGGTAAGAGCCCCTCCCTGATAGTACTGTTGATTTGCATCAGAAGACAACTATTCTTTGTTTCTATTCTCATGGCAGTTTACTAAAATTGCCTCAATAATATGAGAATATGCTAGTGTGTATACAGAATATATACACATACAGTGCACACATATGTAGTCTTAAAACTGCATGTATGAATTACTCTATGCAATATAAGTTGCCATGAATACCTAGCACAGGTGACTGATGACACCTGAAAGCTTTGACTGTGGAGAGGGAGTTGTTTTTTCTTTTATTCTAAACATTGTTTAACCAATATAAGTTATTTATGGAAATTCTTATATCAGATAACGCAATATTCATTTATTTGAAATCATTGTTCTCTCTTGGACTAACCACAGGCTTTCTGCTTACTCCTAATAGAATTAAGAGAAGCAACTTAAGAGTTTAATATATTGATACATTTAAAAACGATTGTCGTTGGAAACTCACCGAGTTTTACTTGCTTTATGTACCTCTTCAAGACAGCAATTTAAAATGTAAACAGCATACAAATCATAATATGGTTGTAATTCTAGCTAATGTACAGCTAGAGGCTTCTAATTTGGTTTTTCCTTACCCTACCTTACATAAATACCTATGCTTACAGGCATCCTAGATCAAGAATCCAAGTTTTCCAAGACCAAAACTTTAATATAGAATACTGAGGAGTGTACATTAAGGAAAATTCTTTTTGAAGCCATATCTTTTTTTTTCCTAGATGAAAGTTAAGGACAATTTGTATCAACCACTTTTTGTTATGCAAAGAAAGGTTACTCAATTTGTAGTTCCCATACTACTGAAAATCCTGGCCACTCAGCTTGGACTTTATGGGATTAGATACTTAAGGTTTTGTTGAGGATTAGAAATTAAACTGATCTCTGCAGAAGGGGGGGTGGGGAAACCATTTAAATTCAATACTTACAAACTTTTGCTTATAGTTTTACTGTACATTTATTTTTAAAGAAAAAGATAACAAAAGCCAGAAAAATACAAGTTGTCCCAACAAATAATTTCAAATCTTTGTCATGACTGATATTATAACCTTCTACATGGTTTTTTTAAAATTAAAGTTATTTCTATATGCCTTGTATTGTGTGATTTGATTAAATACACAAACCTTTCATAAGCTAAAATAAAAACAAGTATTAATAAACTTTTATCTTACAGGGCAGGAAAAAGCCCAAGCAAACTCTCTATTCCATGCCTATTTGTCAGTGTTCTTATTTTATTACTACTTATTTATGGATTAAGTCTGTACTGTATTCTGTCATCTCTTAGCCTACTTCTTCTGAGAAATTATATATATATATATATATATATATATATATATATATATATATATATATATATATATATATATCCATCCTTGGAGTCAAAATCTATACTTCCAGAATATTCTTGACTTACTCTGATTCTGCCAGAGGATACAGTTACACTGAAAAATAAGAAAAGTAAAAACTTTTTTTTTCGAATCCACTTCAGGAGCTTTGTTTGTAGTCAGAGCAGTGGTACACACCAGAAAACTGCTTCCTGACTGGACCCTTTCTATGTACCAGGCTACTGGGGAGCTTCATGGTTTTTAGTCTTAAAATAGGAAAAAATTACCTGTTCTAACAATTATAGGACAATTTAGCAGTTAATATTATTATACAAAAGTGCGTAATACCTCATAAAACAGACATGATGCTTGTCATTTTGTGTTGAGCATCTTCTACAGTCTAGGAGTACAACTATAAGCCTTTCAAATCATGTTATGCTTTTAATTCTCAAATGCACAATAGCTATGATTCCATCCAATATACATAAGAATTTATAGTGAAAACAGTGGGGTGATTTTATTAAAGTTAAAGAGCTAGAATAGGGTACTCTGTTCTATTGGTATCCAAACCAGTGGCACTTCCAAGAGAAACTGTATGGTTCCTTTCTGCTCCTGGCTATTTCATGCTCCTAAGAATGGTGGTTGAATGAGACCCAGGGGCAGGAAGGAATTACAGAGTAATCTGCTGTGACAAAGAAAATACCTTGAAAAGTCTGTGCTTGCATTTCAGAAACCCTAGGCTTCATACATTATTTTTTATAGTTTTTAATAAACCAAGTGTAAGATAAAAAGTAAAAATAATTCAAATGCCAGACCATGACATGCCATCCCACCAAAGCTTCTAATTTTAGTCTCATTCCATTCATATTTTCAGGCATATAAACAAATCACAAATGACATGAATTAGAGAAAATATGGATGTCATTTGGTTTAGGGATAAACCAGGGAATCAACAGAACATTCTTTGTAAAAATACAGAAAAATGTTTTTCATAGTAGCTAATTTTACTCTTTAGCAATTAAGACACATTTCTGTCTGTAATCTTAAGAAATCATATTTTCACTCTTTACAAAAATCATTCTCCCAGTATAAACATGAATATTTTCATCACGCTAATTTCTAAATGACATCTCTATAAAGGTAGTTATTTCTAACCTCTTGAACATCCTGCGCAATTGATTTTAATCACTGGAATGCAGCACTGCTTCGATTGCAATGTGATTTGGTAGCCAATATTCCTTTTTCCAGTAAAAAAGGTTTCATGAGCAGAAACTGGGTTCCTGTAGCTTCATCGATCAAGAGAACGTTTCTGAGCCGCTTCTGAGCAAACATTTCTTAGTAAGTTGATAACAGCTCTGGGATCATCACTTCTCATAATGGCACTGCCAGATACAATCATGTTAGCTCCTGCCTGTAAGAAGTACACAGCTATGAGTTAACAGAGAAAAAATAGAAACCTAAGTCCAGGACTAGCATTTCCACCCTTGCTTCTGTCACCATTTTTCCAGAAGCTGACTGTAGCACTCTTAATTCACTGAGTTAAGAAGGGAAATGCTTATAAATGAGGTCACACTATCATTTGTAAATAAATCTACCAAACCACTGGACTGTTGTTGGGTTAACTAGCCCTAAACTGCACAAAGTACTTCTGCAACTACTTAGGTAAAGTTTTAAACTCTAGGACCTGAATTCCATTCAGGTCTTTCCTATACATATCAATGGCCCCAGACACTAAGGAAACAGTTGCATCTGTTTGTTTCTTCCTATGTATATCAATGCCACAGACACTAAGGAAATATTGTATTTGTTCATTTCTAGACAGTCTGAAAGGAGACAATATGAAAGTAGAAGCTATCCATAAAACATCACAAACAGTGCCTTGCCATTTTGTGACAAAAAGAATGTAAAATTATATGTCAATGCATCCTTAGGTTCTACTATGGCTTAGAGTGCTAGGTGACATTTTTAAATGTGGAGACAAAGAAGTGGGAGGGAGCACGGTGTTACATATACCCTAACAACCTCAAATAAGATAACTTCAAATTTAGGGCCTGAGATTTGATCTGATAGAAACCCAATATGTTCTGGAAGTCTCAGCTGGAAGCTGGAAAACTACAAGCTGGGGAAAAGTTCTCCAATTAGACCCAGTCACCTGATAGTACAGTGTTCCATCAACAATACTCTTTTCAGGAATTAGAATTTATAGGACTATTGATTAACATGTCTCTTAATTTGAACAGGAACAACACAACAGAAAAATTTTGTTTTGTTTAAAAAAAAAAAAAAACAACTTAATAGTATCTAAAGGATGACCTGCTCATTAATTCTCTGTCCAGCTGCTTTGAAAAGACTCAGCACTGCCAAGCCTTTTATTTTATTTTATTTTATTTTATTTTATTTTATTAAGTTAAGGTCTTGCTATGTGTAGCCTAAACTGGCCTTGAACTTAAAACTCAAATTTCTCCTGTCCCTCATTTCTCTACATTCTTAGTAACTGCCAAGCTTTTCATCATTTATATCAGAAAAGTATAGCCACTATAGAAGAATCGGAATAAAAGTGAGCCATTTGACTTATTCTCAGGAAGGGCTGCCATCTAATGCAACCCAGAAGCAGATCCAAGCTAGGGTAGCTCCCTAGGCAAAACAAACTAAGCTTGGTAAATGGAAACTTGGCCTTGATTTTCATCAGAACTACATCTAGTGACTTATTATAAAACGCAGACTGGTAGCTAATAACTTTTAAATTCTAAAGACAGCATGATTAGGCCAGTTAAATTTATCTACTTTTCTCCAGTTGAGAAGTTATCTTTTAAAAGAACTTAGAAGTTTTGCTAAGGGCAACTTATTCCTTCTGGAGACCAGGATTCACTATTTAACAATTTATGTTAGGAACTCACTTGTTCTTTACTTTCTAATCCTACATTTGAACAAAAAATACTTTCTCAAGGAAAAAAATCTATTTGAGCAATCCTTTGGTGCTGAGTGTCCTGCAGGTATCAGCTATGGGAACTGTCCGGGTCCCAGTTGAGGAGTTGTCTCACCTCCGCACACTTCTGAACAGTGTCAGGACCTACTCCACCATCGACCTCTATATCCAAAGTTGGAAACTGGGTCCTCAACCAGTGAACCTAGACATACACGAAGAAACAGTGACTTCTACAGTGGACATGCAGGGGGAAGCAAGTACACAAAACACCACAGCTAACACTAGCCATGAAATGGCTAAGCCCACCCACACTGCATACAAGCATTACTGGGGAGCACTTCAATAGATGGAGCATATTATGTTTGTAAAAGCAGTTCAGCAAATGACATTCAATTTGTGATAGCTTTATAAAGACTGCAATGAAAACTCTCAAGTGACCAAAGGTCACAAAAATAAATTTAAAACTTATGCTGTATTATAGTATCTGAAAGCATTTCTGTCCCTTCACTTCCAAAATAGGACATGTCTCAATGACATATATTGCAGTTATGTCTACTGAATAGACACCTGTAACAAAAACCTCACCCCAGAATAGAGTATTTCTTTTACCTTGGGCATCATATCTTCCATGAATTTCTGCCCTCCAAACCCAGGTTCTACGGTCATTACCAAGGCCATATCTATTTGATTAGCCCATGGGGCCAAATATTCAACTGTAGTTCCTGGTTTGATGGCAAGGCCAACCTGTAACAAACAAATGCTAAATCACATTATTTTCCTATTGTATTACAGTGACCTAGTTTTAAAAAAAAAAAAAAACCTCACCTTACAAAACAATATGAAAATTATCCAGAGTATAACAGGTTTTTTTGTTTTGTTTTTGTTTAACTTAGATTTATTTTTGCTATCTTATTTTTTGTTATTAAACAATTATTCTTCTTACAATATATTTGATCATGCCCTCAACTCCTCCTCCCTAGCCACCCAGCTTTATATTTTCTATCTTGATTTCTTTAAAAACCAACTGCCCATGTCCAGACCTTTCCCTATCATTCATTTTCTCCCACCCATCTTATCAGCTCTGACAGGCACTAGTATAAAATAAGACTCCTATCATCAACTTACCTTCATCCCATTCTCCCGGATGTCTTTAATCAAAGCCCCTGGGTTCTCAGTTGCCTCAAGATGAAAGGTATATTGATTGGCACCTGCCACAGCCATTGGTTTTACCCACTGTTCTGGCCTAGACACCATCATGTGCATATCTAGGAAGAAAAGAGGTCTCCTATACATTATTGAGAGGAATATACCCAGCTCATAGGATGAAGAAGTCAGCCTATAGGTTTTTTAATTTTGTCATTATGTATATAAATTATTCTGGCATTAAAAAAGTGATCAGTTATACTTTGTTATAGTCTTTATCCTAAAGATACAGTCTGGTTATATTCACTTATGAAATAGTTTTTCCACAAAAAGCACATCTGCTATATGTAAAAAGAAATGAAATCAGAAAATTGAGATCTAAGTCCAGGAAATGCTACTTTCAAAGGTTTAAAGAAGTTATATTACCTATACAGCCTTGTTCTCTTTCAAAAAGCTCCATGTGATTCTTTCTATATGCTTTTTCAGGTGACCTTTATTGGACTGCTACAGTAATGGATGCTCTAGGTCCTAGAAATCGAGCTGTTTCTCTACTGCCTTTGGGGTCATTCTTAGTGAGATGGTATGCAAAACAAGATAAAATATGAGTTAGGTTGAACAGCTAATGCCAGCCCAACTGAGATCGGGCCACACTAGGATGGCATGATGTCAAAGAAACTGGCAGGTAGGGAGGACAGTGGAGCTCTGTAGGCTGCTGTTATTTATTCCTGATGAGATGGAGAAAACAAAGTGAAGTGACAAGGTCCAACCACGGGGGCTACTGTGACAGTAACCCGGGAGAATGTCATCTTCTGGATGCATAGCTATATAAAAGGTGAGAGGAAAATGCAGATGCTGCCAAGGATTTGGCGTGAGCAAGAAGAGGAAGAGTTGTAGTTCACTGAATGACAGAAAGCAAGCAAGCTGGGAGGGTGTGTGGCAACATAAAGTTTGATGTACTTAAACACAGGCATAGTCTTCTTAAAGTTTCTAAAACCTGTAGAGCAATTCTAATCCAGCAACATGGCTGCTCTGGCAAGGGACCACAGCCAAAGACTGCCAGACTGCACGCAGACACACTACGGATTAAGTACATACCTTTAATCTTTAACAATGAAGGTAAGTTTTAGTTGAAGAAAGCAGCCATGTTGTAAAGTGACATCTAATTGAGGGGCAGACAAAGTGACAAATCAGAGAAACATTTACTAGAATAAGTCAGAGATAGGATACACCCAACACATATGAGGACAGTAGACAAAAAAAGGCCACTAAAGAGCAGCAAGAGAGGAAAAATTGATGGTTTCGTAGGTGGTGTGTATGCATGGCAGTTTTACCTGGACAGTTTTACAGAAACGGTAGAGAGATAAAGCTAGAGACAAGAGAAGACAGAAGTAGCTAAAGAATGAGACAGAGCCAGTAGAACATATTGCCAAAATTAGTATGAGGCCAGACAGAGGAATTCAGTCAGAAGCCAAGAAAAGCCAGACTGTTTCAGTCAGCTTAGAAGATTAGATTATATAGAGGCTAGAAGCTTCCAGGGATAGTTAAAACAGAGAAGGAAACACTCTGGGCTCAGTATGACTGGGTTCTTAGTACCTCCTCTGAGGAAATAAAAGCAACATTTACAAAAATCGAATGTGTTTCATGAGGAAATGGTTGCTTCAGAGTCAAGACCACAAAAAATATCCTGTGACCAATTCTGTACAGGGCAGCATGGAGAGTAATGAGGTGTTGTTTTTTTTTGTTTGTTTGTTTGTTTTTTTGGTTTTTTTTGGTCAGAGGAAGTCTATTTTTGGCATTGCTAAGATATATTTTATAAATAAATTTTAACACTTCAGAATGAAACTAATATAAAATTCAAAAGCTTTGGAAAAGAGCTAGATAATACAAGCAGCATATATTTCTACACAAAAACATGTTAGTAGATAAAAAACTACATGTAAGAGCAGCAGTCCTAAAACAGGGTCTGGCACTCTCTAGTTGATACTGGCTAGATATACAATACAGGTGTTATGTGTTAGATATTTGAATTAAGACATTTCACAGCACTAATCAGCACACACACTATTAAAGAGAGCTAACTGCACAGCTTCATTTTGGAGGTTTTCTGGTGTCAAGTGTGGTTGAAAATGTTAAACAGAAGGCTGAAGAGATGGCTCAGGAGTTAAAAGCTCTGGCTGTTCTAGAATACTGGAGTTCTATTCCCAGCACCTATATGGTAGCTTGAAACTGTCTGTAACTCCAGTCTCAGAGGATCAGAGACCCACATATACCCTCTGCTGGCTCCATGCAAGCAGTTCATAGACAAACTTGCAGGCACCCACATATTTATGTTATGTAAGTTATTTTTACAAAACTTAAACAAAAAAAAAATTCTAGAAATAAACACATGGTAAGTTTTATATTGCGCACCCCACACCAGCTTGCTCTTTGACTCACCCCTCTGACTCATGTACAGACACTATCTATATACTACAAACACTATGTATTACGGACATTATATACTACTTCTGGTTCAGTACTTGGCCGCTAGCTGAAAAGATTACATCCAAAGTCCAGGTGTCACAGTGCTCATGATCCAGTTACCCTATTTCTAGAAAAGTAGTATTATTTTGTGTGCGAGTGTGTATACACAATGTGTGTATATACATGTGTGTGCATGCCATAGTATGCATGTGGGGGTCAGAGGACAACCGATGGAAGTTGGAAAAAGGAAACACAAGAAAACACTAGAAAAAGGAACACAACTTAGGCTGTTAAGCCTACGGGGAACAAATGCTTTTACCTTTGGGTTATCTCGCTGACCCCTGCTTTTTACTTGCTATCAGCAACACAGCACAAGAATAATGATGGTGACAACTGGGACAAGTCCTGATGCTTCCTTTAAGTAATAATGCAATACTACAATCCTTGCAATAATGCAGTCAGAAAATCTGACAGAGAATGCATTTACGACCTTGGGCCGGAACTTGGTGGGCAGTCCCACAGTCTCCAGAGGACTCTCCACCCCACAGGCGCCCTAGCACACCCAGGATCTCAGGATACAACATCAGTTCCAAAAGAACCAGGGTGCCTGAGGACAGCTAGAGCACAGACACAGGAAGCCCGCCCCATTTGGGGTTGAGGTTTCTTCCAGTAGGCGCTGGTCTACCTTGGTTTAGAACTCAGCGGACAGCCCCACGGTCCCTAGAGGAGATACTCCAGGCACTCTAACATGCCCAGGAATCCCAAGATCCCAGGAGCTTGGTCACACCAGGATCTCAGAGGAAGCTTAACTGCCAAGAACTCTGACACACTCAGAATCTCAGCATCACAGGATCCCAGAATCACAGGATCACAAAGAAAGCTGGACTCTGAGAAGTTCTGACTCAACTGGGACTACAGGCTCCAATCCAACATATTGAGGGCAGGGAGTACTTGAGATAATCACATGGCAGGAGGCAAGCACAAGAACAGAAGCAACAGAAAAACAAGGTTAACTGGTATCAACAGAACGCAACTCTCCCACCATAGAAAGTCCTGAATACACCATCACAAGATATGGATCTAAAGTCACTTCTCATGATGATGATGGAGGACTATAAGAAGGACATAAATAACTCCCTTAAAGAAATACAGGAGAACACTTCCAAACAGGTGAAAGAATTGAACAAAACCATCAGGATCTAAAAATGGAAGTAGAAATAAAGAAATCACAAAGGGAGACAACTCTGGAAATAAGAAAGCTGGGAAAGAAGCCAGGAGCCATAGATGCAAGCATAACAAACAGAATACAAGACATGGAAGAGAGAATCTTTTTTTTGTTTTGTTTTGTTTTTGGCTTCTTCGAGACAAGGTTTCACTGTGTAGCCCTGGCTGTCCTGGAACTCACTTTGTAGACCAGGCTGGCTTTGAACTCAGAAATCTGCCTGCCTCTGCCTCCCAAGTGCTGGGATTAAAGTGCTCTCTTCACCCAGCCGGAAGAGAGAATCTTAGGTGCAGAAAATACCATAGAAAACATTGACACAACAATCAAAGAAAATGCAAAATGCAAAAAGATATTAACCCAGAATATCTAGGAAATCCAGGACACAATGAGAAGACCAAAGCTAAGGATAATAGATATAGATGAGAAGGAAGATATCCAACTTAAATGGCCAGTAAATATCTTCAACAAAATTATAGAAGAAAACTTTCCCAATCTAAAGGCAGAGATGCCCAACACCATACAAAAAGCCTACAGAACTCCAAATAGTTTGGACCAGAAAAGAAATTCCTCCTGCCACATAATAATCAAAACACCAAATACACAAAACAAAACAAAAAAAAGAATATTAAAAGCAGTAAGGAAAAAAGGTCAAGTAACATATAAAGACAGACCTATCAGAATTATACCAGACTTCTCACCAGACTGTGAAAACCAGAAAATCCTGGGCACATGACATACAGACCCTAAGAGAGCAAAAATGCCAGCCTAGACTACTATACCCAGTAAAACTCTCAGTTACAATAGATGGAGAAACCAAGGTATTGCATAACAAAACCAAATTTACACATTATCTTTCCACAAATCTAGCCCTTCAAAGGACAATAAAGGGAAAACTCCAATACAAGGAGGGAAACTATGCCCCCATTCATGATAAAGGTCTTGGAAAGATCAGGAATTCAAAGCCCATACCTAAACATAATAAAAGCAATATACAGCAAACCAGTAACCAACATCAAACTAAATGGAGAGAAACTTGAAGCAATGCCACTAAAATCAGGGACTAGACAAGGCTGCCCACTTTCTCCCTACCTTTTCAATATAGTACTTGAAGTCCTAGCCAGAGCAATTAGACAACAAAAGGAGATCAAAGGAATACAAATTGGAAAGGAAGACGTCAAAATATAACTATTTGCAGATGATATGATAGTACATATAAGTGACCCTAAAAATTCAACCACAGAACTCCCCTGATAAAAAACTCAAAAAACAAAAAAAACAAACAAACAAACAAACAAACAAAACAGTGGCCTTTCTCTACACAAAGATAAAAAGGCCGAGAAAGAAATTAGGGAAACAACACCCTTCACAATAGTTACAAATAATATAAAATACCTTGGTGTGACTCTAACTAAGAAAGTGAAAGATCTGTATGATAAGAACTTCAGGTCTCTGAAGAAAGAAATCAAAGAGGATCTCAGAAGATGGAAAGATCTCCATGCTGATGGATTGGCAGGATTAATATAGTAAAAATGGCTATCTTGCCAAAAGCAATCTAAAGATTCAATTCAATCCCCATCAAAATTCCAACTCAACTCTTCACTGAGGGATCCATCCCATAAACAACCACCAAACCCAGACACTATTGCAGATGCCAACAAGAACTTGCTGATAGGAGACTGACACAGCTTTCTCCTGAGAGGCTCTGCCAGTGCCTGTCTAATACAGAAGTGGATGCTCACAGTCATCTATTAGACGGAGTACAGGGTCCCCAATGAAGGAGCTAGAGAAAGTACCCAAGGAACTGAAGGGGTTTATAGCCCCCTAGGAGGAACAACAATATGAACTAAGCAGTAACCCCAGACCTCCCTCGGACTAAATCACCAATCAAAACACACAGAGAGACTCATGACTCTAGCTGCATATGTAGCTGAGGATGGCTTAGTTGGTCACCAATGGGAGGAGAGGCCCTTGATTCTGTGAAGGTTCTATGCTCCAGCATAGGGGAATGCCTGGGCTAGGAAGCGGGAGTGGTGGGTTGGGAGCAGGGGTGGGGTGGGGGTCGGGGAAGGATAGGTGATTTTTGGAGGGGCAACTAGGAAAGGAGGTAACATTAGAAATGTAAAGAAAATATCTAATAAAAAAAAGAAAGAAAGAAAAAAAAAAAGAATGCATTCACACCACTACAGTACATTGTCCTGTTCTAGTTTATCACTAGTTGTTGCTTACTAATCACTGTGTTTAATTATGTTAGGCTTTAACAAAGGTGTGCGTGCAAGAAAATGATGCTGTTTCCTGCAGTTGCAAATATTCAGCCAAGATAATCCTTATTTAAAAATATGTACATCATCTTGTTAGCATGCTGTTTTACATTGATCTTTAATAAATGGTAAAAATCAGATGTATACTAAAAAGTTGTTTTGATATCAATTACTTTATGATTTATAACTAGTAAATATGTGGTTTATATGCTTATTTTATATGTCTGTATACCTGGAGCTGTGTAAAACTTTGTCAGGAAAAGGAGTCAAAGCTGGACAAAGTTTAAGAAACCTTGCTTTCAGCCTGGTAGTGGTGCTGCGTGTCTTTAATCCCAGCACTTGGGAGGCAGAGGCAGGCAGATCTCTGAGTTTGAGGCCAGCATGGAACTACAGAGTGAGTTCCAGGACAGCCAGGGATACACAGAGAAACCCTGCCTCGAAAACAAAAACAAAAAACAAAAACAAAAACAAAATAAACCTTGCTTTGTATCAAGCATGGTCTTGCACATGGTCCTGTAGAACTCTGGAGGTAGAGTTAGGAGGATCAAGAGTTCAAGGCCAGTCTGAAGTATATGAAACTCTGCCTGCCCCTCAAAAACAAACAAAGAAACAAAAACAAACCCACAACCACCATGTTCTTTGTGTACTGTACAGTATAAGGGAGGTGTCTTCTTGATACAGGTGATAAATCACAACTGGTAGCCATCCCTTAATAATAAGAGATGATTTGTTTTCCAAATTGTAGACTAAGTACTCTTGGCACATTTGACATAGGCAAAGCTCAAGTATGATGTTTTAGAGGTTAGTCATATTAAATCCATCTTTGACTTACAATGTTTTCAACATAAAATGTAGGTATCGTTACCCAGCCCTAAGATAAGGTAAGGGGCATGTCTAGGTGTGGCTGAGCACAGAAGACAGCAGGTTTCTAATAATATTTACAAGCTCTTTGGCAACAAGCACAAGAAATTTTGGAAGTGATAAGGTGACTTTATTAGTTAAAAACAAATTTGTAAAAGTCATTTCCTAAAACGAACAATTTAGCTGTCATTTTTGTCTTTTACAAGAGAAAACTGGCCGGGCAGTGGTGGTGCACACCTTTAATCCCAGCACTTGGGAGGCAGAGACAGGCGGACTTCTGAGTTCAAGGCCAGCCTGGTCTAGAGAGAGAATTCCAGGACAGCCAGGGCTATACAGAGAAACCCTGTCTTGAAAAACCCAAAACCAAAAAAAAAAAAAAAAAAAAAAAAAAACCCAAAACCAAAAAAACCAAGAGAAAACTGGTGTTTGGAAAAGGCAGCTAGTTGAGCTCAAGCAATGGTGCAAGCTGTCTGGTCAGAGGAATGTGATTTCTCCATAAGTACAGCGGATGAGTTCTTCCTACCCAGTCCTATGATAACCAACGAGACGTTACTCAAAGATGAATCTATTAAAATACATACTCTAAACTGCTTTACCAATGGTATGCACTGTAAACACAACAGCATGCAGACAGCAACGAAGCATAGTCTCTACCACAGGAATCCAATGCCACTGCACCACTGACTTGGTTTCGACACCAAAAAACTAACTGATCACTGATTTGCAGAGCTGGTATGGACAGTGACAGATAAAGTCTTAGTATGAAAATGCCTTTGACCTCATCAATGAGCTACGGAGGCCTTCCCTGATTCTCAGCACTACAGACCACTGCCTTAGATAATGAAGGCTTTGTCTTCTTACTTTACTTCCTAGATAGCTTTTGTACTTAAAACTAACACTGAATAAATAGTTCAGAGCTTTCATAGGCTGCTGATACAGAGCTGTTATATAAAAGTATCTCCAGAGGGTAAGGCAGGAAGATTCCAAGTTCCAGGGACGCCTGGATATAGAGTAAGTTCTACATCAACAAGGGGAACTTAGGGAGACCCTGTGTCAAAACGAAAAAGTACAGCTAGGGAGATGCTGCAAAAGTGCTAGCCATGTAAGTCTGATAACCTGAATTGGATCCCCAGAACCCATATGAAAAATGGATATAGCAGTGTAGACCCATTTAGAGAGAAGAGAATAGCAAGGAAGCTCTCAGGCCAGGTAGATGGAGTATACAGTAAGAGAGACCCAGCTTCAATAGGTTGTAAGACGACAAGATGACTCCCAAAAGCTGTCCTGACCTCCCCTCCACAGGCACATGTATACCTGCATGCATGCACACAGGTACACACATGAGCACATACACATTCACACTCTCTACACCCCCCCACACACAAAATAGTAAAAGGCTATGATTGGAATTGGCATGTGCAAGGCCTCAGCTGACCTCCAGTTACATCAGTAAAACTCTAGATCCTTATAAGGGTTGTACATACAACTTATGAACTATTTATTTTTAAAGAATTTACTTTCAAATATGTAAAAATGAATGTCTGTGTGGGTATGTGCACATAAGTGCAGGGGCTTACAGAGGTCAGAAAAGAGAGTTCCAGTGGTTGTGAGCCATCAGATGTGGGTCCTCTGTAAGAGCAGGACATGCTCTTAACTGTGGGACTGCACCTCTAGCCCTGATGTACTCGTTAAAATGAAGCAATGTGCCAATTATCCAACAACCAAATCAAACTGCTTAGCTATAAAAAACAAAGGGCTCAAACCCCAAGTAATAACACAGTGTATTCATCTTTACTTTGGAAAATTTTCCTGAAATACTAATTAGCAAATTTATATACACAAACATCATACATACCCACCTAAATCCAAGAAGAAAAAGTAGATACATATATGGGACTGGCATTGTATCAGGAAAGACTGATGATAAAACATATAAAAATTAATGAGAAGTGAGAATATGAATCAGAATATAAGAGGAAAGACTAATAAGAAACACAAGAGAAAGACAGCAGTGAGATGTGGGGACAGAGTGATTTATTTAATCATTTCTCATAGTGTAACATGTAATTTTAAAGTCCTGGCACACATTACTAGCATATTCAAAAAGACTCTTACTTTGAAAACTCCTTTCCAAAACAATAATGTTTAACACAAGATTATATTCAACTACATGAAATTTAAAAAGATGAACATGTTAGCAAACGTGAGGTAATATTCACATTTTCTTTGGTTCTCTCAAAACAGATGAATCTTTTCAGCCTGAATAAGGTGAGGGATGGCTATGAAGAAGACCAATGTAAAGTTGTAAATGTTCTTTATGAGGTGCTTGGTTTTCTTTAGTTTTTATATCTCAACTCTGATTCTCAGATGTGAATTTTGTAGATGACAATAGCATGTTATATGTCAAAAGGCTGGACACACCTGTTAGATGGTGCACTCAGGATGGACACACTTGCTAGAGCCTGCATTCAAGACAGTCTGCCTTAGTAGGAATGTCCTGTGTCTGCTCTGCTGATAATAGTCAAAAGACACATGTGGCTTCTGAGGACTTGTGACTATTGTAAATTACAAACTAAATTTTTATTTTAATTAAAGTACCTAAATATGGGTTTTAGAGCTACCACACTGAACAGTACAGCTAGAGTCATTCACAAAATTGCTCTCCTGGCAAAAACCCTTAAGATTCACTTAGTTATACAAGTTACAGAAAACATTATAAACTTGGACTCATTTCAGTTCAAATAACTTCTAGTTTGGAATGATCTAAAAAGAAACCACAAACCAAAAAGGACAAAACCCTTCAGACTTCCTAGCCTATGACACTGAAAGGAGCCATATCTGCAGAAAGCCTACAATGGAAGAAGTAAACTGGCTGTTTGCGTTATAAATTCAACTAGCAGTTACACTAAGTGTACTCATGTGTGGTTAGCCTAGAGAAAAGCAAAGGCTTGGCGATGGAGAGGTGACTCAGCACTTAAGAGGCAGGATGGGAGGGGAGCAGGGTGGGGACTTTTGGGATAACACTTGAAATGTAAATGAAGAATTTCTCTAATAATAATTAAAAAAAAAAAAAAAAAAGAGGCAGGATGCTCATCCAGGACCCTGGCTCAGTTCCTTGCACCCACTCAATGGCTCAAAACCTTCTGTAATTCCAATTCCAGGGAATCCAATACCATCCTCTGGCCTGAAGATACACACAAGCACATTCAGGCAAAACATCCAAACAAGTGAACTATAATAATAGAAAATCACAAGGTGAGTTTTAGCTCTACCTTTGGGTCTTAGAGTCTGATAAACTAAAGTGAGGTCGAAGAACAGACTGCACAGTGGGTAAAAGTCAACCTGTCTCACTGAACAGTAGAAAAGAGTTAACTTGGACTCAGTGCTTTGAAAGGCCTCTCTGAGGAGATGACAACCAACCCTAGGGCTGACGGGAGACCCTCACACAAGAGTTTTTCCAGGTAGAATCTGTGTCAAGGCCCTGGGGAAGGGAAGGTGTTGGACCGCTAAGATCAAGCTGAGGAGAAATTGGGAAAAGGGTGCAAGATAACCTTGACCAACCAACCCCTCTCCTTTATTTAAGCAATAGAAGCAGTTTTAAATGGTATGACAACCCACTTACCAAAGAAAGGGTCCTGGCCTAGCTGCTTTCGGAGGCTTTCAACCACAGGGTGACCAAAAGTAATATTGGGAACAAAATGCCTGCAAGACAAAAAGAAAATCTTACTCCGTAAACATTTCCAAACCCACTTCTGCATTTTTCAATATGAATTCTGACAAGAGAACAAGGAAAGTTTAGAATTGCATTTTTCCCCAAATAATCCTTAACATTTTTAGTATTAGACAAATTAAACAAAAATAACTGGGTAAGATCAAGTTTACAACTGATGTGTGCTGTCACATATATCTTCATAATGACAAGTCTGCAATTCGTAATCCATAGCAAGCAGAGATGGAAAGATGACAAAAGACAGTTCCAGACTTGCTCAAGGGGAACACCAGTTAATACAGGATTCTATCACAGACATCCTGAATCTTAGCCTCTAATCCACTTCAACCACAGGCCACTAAATTATTGTTTAAACCCTTTAAACAATAACCATTAAAAAAAATAACAATGCTTATTGGAGCTAGTCATAGTGTATTGAGAACTTAGTTCATGCCAGGTGTTATATCTTTCTTCATACCTCAGACTAGTAAAAACAGATATGATTTACAGCCTCTTTGAAGAACATGGTAACTAACACCCTTCAATCATTTGGTTCATAATCTGTGGAACAGAATTCAAATTAAGTCAGTCTGACACCAACCCCAAAGCACTTAACCTTTAAACTCCTTAAATATTAGGTGCATACAAATATTCTGAAATCCAAATTATACCCCAAATCTGAGACAATTCTGGTCACAAGAATTTTGGATGAGAGGAATTCAATTTGCACTCCTTCTAGTCCTCACTAACTTGCTGATCAAGCTCTTCATGAATAGAACCATGGGATGGAAGAAGACGAAATTCCAGAACAAGTGCATGGACTCACATTCAACTGCTACATTAACAAAAAATAAACTATAGTGCTACGGCCCTGAAATGTAGACTCTGAGAAAAGCTTAACAATAATGCCCACAGAAATGTGAAGAAAGAAAATAGCAAAAGAAAGATTATAATAAGTATTCTATAGAATTCTGAAATATTAGAAGATCACAGGACTCATGAAACATTGATAGCTTTAGGACCAGAAAAGCCGAAAAGGAAGAGAAGGAAAAATAAGCAGGCTTAGGTCAAAGGGGCAAGGGTGTTGACCAAAGCGGGAGTAGGTGCCATCAGATTAAGGATGTTCAATGTTACACACAGGTGTTCGGAGTTTATTGCACTGTAACTATCAAGTGGAATATGAGGGCTTCTTAAGAAGTAATAAAATACATACAATAAAGCATGAAGATGGACTGAGCAATAAGAGCAAGAAGGAAGGCCGGTGTTAATGCTAAGAATCGATACAAATGACGAGAGAAAAAAAAAGAGGGCCTGTCACCAACTAACTAGATGCAACAGGGAGTAAAAGAGAGTTAACCAGAGTTAAGGCTTTTTCTAAATACTTCCCATGCATTGAACTTTAAGTATGGCAACCCATGAGACAGGTGGCATCTATATTTTACAGGCAAGAGAAGGAAGCCCAGTGTCATACAATCAGTAAGTGCTGGCAGGAGTCAACCCAGGCATTGAGGCTACAAAGCCCAGTCTCAGGATTCACCTGCAGTGCAGACACTAGAACAATAGTCCTGGGGAGGGAACAGGAACTCACATTCTCCAGATAGACCTGAGAGGGTCAGAACAAGCGGGCCATGACTACGTTCTCTAACCAACAGATCACAGATCCTTGGAGGTTCAGTCTCTAGTATTTAGAAGATTATTCCACTGCCTGTCCAAGGGCCATTACTGTCAGGGCTCAATCACACACCGATGTTAATTACACCAGAAATAAGGGACTGGTAAGCAGGCAGCAACCCAACAGACTGTACTACAACTTTACATTAAGTCTTCAATTGCATATACTGTTCTTTTACTGTGTGGCCTTGAAAATTAGTTTGCTCAAATTTAGGTTCCACTTATTATTAAAACAAATATGATAAATATTATGGGCTGAGAAGCTGAGAATCTAATAAATACAAACTTACTTGAGAAACACAAGACTAACATGTAAAACTACCGACCTCCAAGTTATGTGAACAATTTGTGCTCCTGGTGATGAACTCAATGAACTGGGTTCACTAAATTCACTAAGAGCCCAATACGCACCAACATTTTCATGAGAAACTAAAGGCTTGTGGCTAAGCCATAACTAAAACCTAGGTGCAAAAACCTAGGCATGAAATCAGGTGTTTCGGAACTGCCGGACAACATGAATTATCACAGGATTTCCAGCCTCTTTATGAGAGCTACTGAGGTCCCAAAAACCAAAGAACATGATTTTTTATCAAATGCCTCAGATTTCTTACCAGACTAGAAAATCCTAAATTAATTTACTCAAAAGCAAAGGAATTCCCCAGAAACGTCAGCTTCACCACTATTTCACTCTGACATCCCCACAGCCCTCCTCAGAAGGAAAATGGAACAATGGGGTCCTCCTTCCTGAGACTGGGGACTTGCTGGGGATAGTCCATAGCTGCTGTAACACAGGAACCTAAGTCTCCTCTCTCAGCAGGTTCCATCAGCATTCCTATACTTTAATAATAACTGGAAGGCAGTCTACTGCAGACAAATCAACAAACAAAATGTAAGAGGATTAAGGTTGGTACAAAAATGCACCAAGACGGGAACCAGAAAATCTTCCCATGGATCAGGAACTGTAGAGTCTTTGGCTGGTGGCAGCTGGCAGACACCGTTAAGAAGGAACACTGAGCAGGTGAGACAGGCTAGAGGGTAGGGCCCAGGACACCATGAGAACTGGTTACAGGTGCTTGCCCTTGCTCAATTCCACACAATCGCGGCCTTACCAGAATACACACGAGGATACCAAATCTTTGATATCTCCAGCAAAAGTCAGAAATTCAGTACTCATGTAAAATCTCTCCAACTTAAATTAAATGCCAATGACTAATTTAGAAGTAGCCGTGTGCTATGCTCCCATAGTTGGGATCAGCACATTCCAGCTAGCATTCTGCCACGGTGTGTTTTGTGCTCTTCTCAAAATGTTTTTCCAGAAAAATGAACCTGTCCTTTACTTCAGATATTTAACCATACTTGCGTCTGGCCACCTAGTGTTTCTTAGACTAGTTTCTGGCTTTCTAGATAAATTCAGTTTTAAACAGAGAAGAAAACTGGGGGATGGAGAGTAAGCAGAGGAGGGAGGGAACTGCCTTGAGGCTGGCCACCTTTGTAAAGGGATCCCACAGCTCTCTTCTGGAGACATTACAGTACACCAGGCTTGGTCTATTCTGCCAGGGTGATGGGAAAGAGACTGTACTTCCCCAAACTGGTTTCCTCTTTTGCAAATGATGAATAGAAATAGCTTTTACTTCAAAGGAAAGAAAAAGGGTAGGTACAGATTTAAAGGCATAAAAATTGTACATAAGAATTTAGGTTTTCCAAGCCAGTGCATCTTGGTAAAAGTAGAATGATTTAAAAAATTTTTTTTGCCTTATTTAATAACTTAAGTCTGATATGAGGAAGGGGGTCTGCTGGGGGAAGGGGGGGGCAAAGGTGATTCTCAGAGATGCTTCCTACTATTACTAAGCAATGATAGCATGCTTTAACGTCTCTTACCAAGGAAAGTCAGATCCTGCTCTTGGAAAGTTTACAGTACATCAGGAGAGAGCGACATGGTACTGTACCTTACTCTTCACGATAACATATTAACCTCAAAGAGTACCTGGACAGCTCACAGAGCCCTGGCCCTACACAAAGGACCAGATATCTAAGGAATACTGACTGAGAGCAGGAGACACAGTCTCATCCAATACCAAATGGCCAGCTCCGAAAATATACACACAAGTGGCATTATACAGACTGAGCAGGTCACATTTATGTATTTAGGGATATATGTGTGTATGTATTTTTACATATGTATGTAATAATTAATTTTTTTAAAGGTCATGGTTTTGAAAGAGAGCAAGCAGGTGTATGGTCTGTGGGAGAAAAGGGAAGGGAAATGATTTAGTTATGTTATATTGGACCTCAAAAAATAAAGACGTTTAAAAATAAGGTTAAAAAGCTGGGCACACTCAGGAGGCAGAAGCAGGTGGATCTCTGTAAGTTTGAGGCAAGCCTGGCCTACAGCATGAGTTCTACGATAGACAAAGTTGTCTCAAAAAAAATCAAAAGAAAAAAGAAAAAGAAGAATGCACCAGAACAGAATGTCAACTGTTTCTAAGTACTGCTATCACCAACACTTGTACTAGCAAAGTGAAAGCAATGGTCTCCATCCATTCCCTCTGCACCAAGCAGACTCACTTATACCTGTCGTCTATGCAATGCTAGGACCCCCTACATTCTCTCAGGCACCAAAATCAACACCATCTCCATGGTAGACATTCTCGTCGGTCAAGGGCTTTCAAGTAAGTGTTAAGAAAATGAGATTTGACCACAGAGAGGCAAAAGAGACCAAATTGCTATGGCGAAAACAGCAGTGATGTTAAAAAGAATTGGTGTAACTGAGTGTGGGGACCCGTGCCCGTCATACCAGCATTTGGGAAACTGAGGCAAGATTTTGAGTTTGAGGCCAGTTAAGATGTATATAGACCTTGTCTCAAAAAAAAAAAAAAAAAAAAAAAAAAAAAAAAAAAAAAAAAAAAACAAAAAACAGAAAGAACAAACAGCAACACCTCCAAAAAGAAATGAAACTAATGACCTGTTTGTAAATAACACATATTTGCCAATGTGACTGAGGGCAAACAGATTTTTGCTTATTTGAAATAAATTTATTTTTCTATCTCACTCCAAGGTCTTTTATAATTTTATGCGAACTTCCGGTGGGAAATGCTAGTCAAAAAGCCAAAGAAGATTCAAGTTCCAAGTCTGTCACAATCTTCTGTAATCTTGAGCAAGTCCTCCAGCCTCCTTTGGGTCTAGGTTTGTTTCCTCACTTTAGAACTAACTTAGGAAACTTGTACCCTGATTCTGAGCATTATAAGCTATAACTTCAGTGCTTAAAAATTACTTACAAAAAAAAAAAAAAACTGACCTCCCTGAAGAGGCAGGGTGCCTGAAGAGAAAATAGACAGGAAATCAGAATTCGAATGGGTTAGTCGATACAACTAACAACTGCAGAGAATCTGTTACATGCCAGGCACTGGACTTGCTCGTTTCAAGTTCCCCAAGACGCGGAAGCGTTCTATGATCAATAATCCTTCCATTTTCCTCACACTGAACCCGAGTCCCAATCAAGGCTGAAGAGGCTTGCCTAAGACAAGGCGGCAAGTGGTCGAACTCCGGAAGCCCATCCAAGTGTCAAGCTCACAGCCTCTACCGAGGCTGTCTCCCAGCTTTGTCGAGAAGCAGTTATCTGAGTTCGATCGAGCAAGTCGCGCCTGTCCCCGTTGGGCCTCAGTTTCTCTACGAGTTCACGAGGGGAAGGGTCCTGAACACTGGAGGTGGCTCCTGGGTCCTATCACCACAGGTTACGGGGTGGCGGGGAAAGGACCGGGGAGCGGGCCCCGAAGTCTGCCAGGGCCACCTCGGTGCCCTCGGCAGCGCGCTCGTCCAGGCAGCCCGTCGTCGCACAGGGGCGCCGTGCATCCCAACAGGCGCTGGCTGAGGTGCAGCGACGCCACCCCGCGCGGCCAGCCCGCCCCGAGCCCCGCGGAGTTACCCGTCCATTACATCCAGGTGCAGGTAGTCGGCCCCCGAGTCCAGCATGCGCAGGCACTCGGCCCCCAGGTTGGCCAGGTCGCTGTTGAGGATGGACGGTCCAATCTTGCAGCCCGACGCCATGGTGCCGGTTCCCTAGAGCGAGTGAGCCCACGAGAGCCCGGGCCAGCCAAGACTCCGTCCCGATTGGGCGCGCCGCACTGGCTCCGCTCCCTCCCACCTCACACTCTCTTCCGGACTCTGCCGGAAGCAGCTGCCCTGCGGCGAGGAAGTCCCGCCTCCTCCGGGGCGGGGGCTGTCAGCTGGCTGGCTAGGGGCGGAGCCAGGTGTCTTGGATTTCCCAGGATCCTCTGTCTTCTCAATCTACGGGCTTCTTTTCCTTTCGGAAGGGAAAATAGTTTATTGAGTACAATGTAAGAAGGCTACAGGTTGATCAGCTAGACTACCACCTACAATGTAGGAATTTGTTTTTAATTTCTTTTCTGTTTCATTCACGTATAGCATATATTGTGATCATTTTCAACCCCATTACCCTCTCTTACTCCCCAGCCACACCTCCTGACCCCTTCTTCCCAATCAACCCCTCTCCTACTTAAATAACTTCACGTGTCTGCAGGTTTTGTGCAGGGAGCCACAATAGCTTATGCAATCATTAATTGCAGCATTCCGTAGAACTGTCCCCACCCTCCGTCTCTTACAGTCCTCTCTTCTGGGATGTTCCTTAGTCAAGCTGCTGATAATTGGTGACTGCTGAGTACTCAGTGTAGGGATTTCTGCAGTAGCCAGTCTGATAGAGTTGTTATTCAGCCATAATTCTAAAATGGATAAGTGGCGTAATGTCAAATGTATCCAGAGTCTGGGCCAGGAAGAAATGAAAAGGTACGTGAAGATACACATGGATGGAACAAGAGCAATTCTTAAAGAACGAGGATAGGGATCTCATAGTTTTATTAAAAGCATGGTGGTAATTTAGATGCCATGGTTTCTGCAGCGGACACAGTTAGAAGACAATAGTCTTTAATGTTCTGACTTGGGGATATACCAGCATTTCAGGTCATAATCTGGGCAGTTAAGTCAAGTTGGCTTGCTGTCTTCCATATCTACATTTTGCTTTATTTTTAAAGATAGAAGATGAGAAACAGGAGTAGATAGGTATCAAATGTGGCGGGAAGAGGGACTGAAGGACTGGGGGTGTTTACCCATTAGTGACCTTAGGCTAAAAGTGGCTTTAGGCTTCCACTTTAGAGTGGTAGTCCGAAGAACAAGAGATGAAGGAAGGCACGGACCAGGTCTTGAAAAATGATCCTGAATGAGCTATCCCATTTGCAATGGAGAGAAATGAAATTAGAGCACATTAAATGATCTTAGATTTATTTTATTATATGTGCATATTCAAACACAGAAATCATTAGCTTTCATAAATATCTTTCATAAACATCTCAGTATTTATTCAGATGCATTTTTCCATGCTCTTTGGTCATTCAGTATTCATAACAGACTTTATAGTCATCTGAAGGAAGTTGGCTGTGTAGTCAATCCTTTGTCTTTACCTACAAAATGGCTAATAAAGGACTTTAATCCTATGGTCACAGTGACTATTAAAAATATCATGGAGGTACGTAGATTTATGATCCTAAATGATCTTTAAATAATATAAGTAAATTTATCATAAACTTTTCCAAATACATTCTGCCCTCTACTTGTGTTTATTCTCCTGAGTGTCAAATCAAAGTTTGCTTTGATGAAATGCTGCAGTTGAGACCCACAAAAAGAAATGAGGAAGTGGGATAGTTTACTCACTGCTGAGACACAAGGCCATGGATTGGTAGTGTGAGGTCACAGAGCGAAAGTGGGACTCTATGTGACAGCAGCAAATTCTGGACAGTTCTCTGGTAAAGTATCCTGCATAACTCAAGGAAGGTATTCAGTTCATGTTTTGGACTATAATTCTATTCATTTATGACCCTTTCTTCCCTATGGATCTCAGTACACACACTACTTTTTTCTCAGAAACTCTAGGAGTGGGCAGCAAAGTGGAGAAAGTTCTTCACTGACTAAAAGAACAGATGCTAAAAGAGAGATGCCATCCTGGCTTAAGTTACTCTTGGAGGCTTGAAGCAGAAAACCAACAGCTGCCTCCAGCACTGCCACGTGCCCAGTGGTGCCCTCTGACACGGTTGTTCTCAGTGACTTTGTTCCAACTCACTCAGTAACTCACTTCCCTTGTCATAAGAATCAAACAATCTAATAGAATTATAGAAAACACTGAATGCTGCAAGTGAAAGTAAAATGTCTGTTCTAGAAAATTCTGCATCCAGGATTTAAACTGCTTTAATCTGGATAGTACACATGGGGACTCACTATCATGGATGATGTATTTTTATTTCTCAAGGTTTCTCTATAAAGTTACTTTCCAAAGGAGCAATTTTAATTGGATGTAATTTTTTAATACCTGGAAAGTGGGTGCCTGTTTTATCCTTCCTCTGAATGAGATAACTATTACTAAGCATCACAGATTGAGATATAATCTAATTTTACTAACATATTGATCAAAAGTGAAAATTAGTTCTTAGTCACATTTTGAATATTACAAAAGATTGTCAATTAACATGAACTTTTATCTTAACTCTTTTCTTTAAGTTATTCCTTCAAACTCCAGGTAACAGTATTCCTGAGAATACATCTTGTGACAGTCTTATGCACATACATATACTTTAGTTACCACACATAAACATTCAACACATTACATTTAACACGTTTAAGGACACAGTAAATGGAATAGAAGAGAAATCTCAAAAGCCCCAAGATGAGAGCACTCCCACTCTGTAAGTCCCCATTTCTCAGAGTGGTTATGTCTTTTTTTTCTCAAGATAAAACATTACTTAGCTTATTGAAAAAGTTAATAATAGACTTCCATACATGAGAGTGAAGGAGTCAGATTAAAAGGCAGACAGACCAGCAAAATCATTTCTCAAACAGCCCAACACACTTAAAATATATAAAGGTATTTAGGGTTATTATTGAATATTTAACAATTCTTTGACTTCTATACTTCTTAAATATCTGACACAATCATAGAGATTTTGAATCACAAATCCAAAAGAGGGAACAAAGCACAGACATATAAACGCACACAACTCAGACACTTGTAATTACCGAACATTAAGGCCTCTAATGCTAATTGAGCAGCATAGTTTTTTAACAGGCAAAATATATCAGCTTAGAACCAGAAAACCACTTACATGTCTACTTTTGCACTTAGAAATGAATTGAGCATTAAGTATAAATGATGTGAAGGTGTTATAACACAGAGAAGGTTCCTTTGTCTTCTGAATTTCCCACGCATGTTCTCAGCCAAAAGGCCAAGAAGGTGGAACTGCCCTGATTTTCTGACCTGGGGGATTTTTAATTTTATCCTAGTTAACTTATAGATTACCTTTCATTCTCATGGTGAATGGGATCATATCCCCAAAATATATTTGATTTTATAAGTCACTGTGCTTATTTAATAAATAATTCTAACATAAAAATCATTTCCTTTATGATTTGTATGGGTTTATAGGTATTTTCTTTATAGCATACGTTTCATAGCCAACATAGTCAATATTTAAGCATATAGAATATATTTTAAACTCATCTCAACATAATCAAAATCTCTGTTTAACTTCTACATGAAGACTAACACACATACACACACACACACACACACACACACACACACACACCAATGTAGGTATGTTATGAGATTTTTTTCAATGTTTAATAGTTACATTTCTATAATGTAAACTGCTAAACTTTTGAAAACTGTTTATGAACTGTATGATGTCCAGCCCTTCAATAATCAACTAAGTACTGGCCTGACAAGCCTTTCAAATTTTATTCCTTTTTTTTTTTGAAGTAACTGCACTTCAAGTTAAAGCCCTATTTGTAATATATACAAGCTGTCTGAGTCTATAAAGAAATTGATTACTCTGACTTTTCTTCATTAACTTCGATCTCCTAAGGATCATAGAATATTTGACAACTGAGAAAAAGTTAATTTCTGATCTAGTTCTAACAACTTAACTTTAATGTACGAAAATACGCCCTCAGGGGCAGGCACAAGGACAGTGAGGGAAAGCAACCCTCTTTCCCAATAGGTCCTAATCCGAATGGTGATGTCATCATGGGTAGAATTAGGAATGCCATCTCTTTCAAGCAACGCTATTTACATTTAGCTTTTTCATAATTGTATAGCTGTCTATGTTATTAATTCAGAATCATATCTGAGATTCTAGATATTCTCTGTCTAATACAGTAGATATGAAATCGAATGATATGTGGCATCAGAATTTTGACTTATAGGATGTAATGAAAGGACAGTTAAAAAATAAAGTTTGAAAAGTCCACAGCTCTAAAAATAGTAATTAAAAAAAAATAACCAGCTATATTATTGACCCAAACAAAAATGGCTGCAGGGTTTATAGTTTAGTTTCTAATTATTTTTTCTTGCTGGTTGTTTCTATGTAAATTTCTACACATATAGCCGCCTAATGTAAAATTTTGAAACTACAAAAAATAAACATTGTCGTGAGATGTATAATGTGAGTATCTTAAGAGACTGCATTCCCTTTTAGAACTTATCAGTATTATGAGGGCAGTAATATTAAATATTCTTAACTGTCTGTAATAGTATATTCTTAGCTGCTCAAAGCAAGCTCTACACAGTGTGCAGCGAGACAGCTCTTACCTTTGCTCTTCCCTGTTATGGTCATCACACAACTAAAGACTTTTAGCTATTGATTTTAAGATGTTCCTGAAACACTAGGAGTTTTGGCAGCAAAATGCACTCAGACTTAATGCCATCCACAGGCTATACAGTGCTGTTTTAGAATTAATAAGTTTCATCAGAAGTGTTCTATCGTCAACAGTCTTCTGTAGAGTACAGAGCTCCTGTGATACAGAACTAAACGTGGGACTCATCTAGCGCTGAGTCTGTCTCTCCCAGCTCGGGAGGAGTGAAAGTGAACTGGCTGGACAGCAGGGGATTCTCCATGCCATTTTCCTCACTGATATGAAGGACGGTGTCTCCATGCTGTAGGAGGCTGGATGTTTCAAGGCCAGTGAAGTCATCCGGGTCTGACAGTTGAGTGGAGAGGGGGCTGTGAGCAGTGGCACCTTGTACTTCCGCATCCTCCTTTTTCTCTTCTTCTTCAGCAAGAAGGGGCTCACTCTGTGATCAAAAGGACCATAACATCATGGACAAGTAAGATGGGTACCAGAAAAGAACATAAAAACTTCTACATGGCTCTAACTGGGCAAGAAATCAAAGGTGAATTTCAGGCTATGTCATAGGCTTTCAAAGCATTGGTTTTCTACCCTTTGACATAGTGTTTGGGTTTTTTTTTTTTTTTTTTTGGTGGGGGGCAGGAAACATGTTTATAGACTAAAAATGAACCAATTCAAATGATGTGCTACACTTCTTTTTAACTAACTATAAAAGACTATGAAAATGTGTATACTAATATTACCATTTAGGTTTTAAAAATATCACACCAGAATATGATACCTATGGAAATTTATTTATATAAGCAAAAGAAAATAATATTAAAACAATGGGGGAAAGTTTTAAGTCCGTCTGATCTTTAAGACACAGAAAACTATATAAAGACTCCACTGATGCTAGTCACTTCATTTGCTGTAATTGAAAAATACTTCAACTACATATCAAATTTCTGTTATCAGTGATTATTCCAGCTGATAAATAGTTTCTTTTTATGTTTTGCACTGAGACTCCTCTTGGTTTTTACTCAATTATCAATACATTGTTGAACAAACACTTTATTTAGATTTTCTTTTTCACCATGGCAAAAAAAAAAAACAAAAACAGTATCTGTTTGGGCAATAAGAGGTTACAGAAACAAACTTAATGATTTGGAAGAAATGTGCATATCTAAATGTTTCCTGTGAATAAGGATTCAGGGAACAGGTCTTGACTGTGTCTGCAGTGCCCTCACCTGCTTGGGAGACAGGCTATGAAGATCTGCAATGATAATGGCGGGGGAAGAGGTGAGCACTGGCTTCTCTGTTCCTTCTGGCTTCCTAGCTCGGCCTGGGCTGCAGCTCTGTGGTTGGCCCGTGGCAGGAAATATGTCTGTTGGGGTAGCTGTTGGCTCTGGCTGAGCCTCAATGAATGTCACAGATCGCTTCTGATCAACTGTAAGTAAGAGGCAAACCAATAGGTAGGAGAGAATTGACTACTTAATAATGGCATGAACTAGTGATTCATCATAAAGGCATAGCTGGTTTGCAATAAGTGAGATCCAGTAGGACCATTTTATGTATTTTGATTTCACCTTCTTATATAGAATAGGAGTGAAGAGAGAAAAATCATTTCTACATGAGTGTCCTAAAATACGATTAGCAAAGGTTAACTTATCATAATGACCCTCCTAGCGATGGTCCTACAACTAAAAAGCCATAAGAGTTATTCTCTGTGCCTTTGTCATTAGTTAGACAGAATATTCTAGTTCCTGGATTGAGTAGGAAAACTACAGCCTTTTGTTTTATATTCAAGTTCAGAATATTAACAGTTTACCTTGGGTTCTTCCATTTACCTAGATTCACTGGGAATGGGGAAAGGTGGGGAAAGGTGGGGAGAAAAACAAGTAGTAAAGTTTCCTGCGATACTTATCCTAAGACCTCTCTAAAGGTGAGCTTATTGCGTCAGCTCAGTTCCTGCAGGATCAGAAAGAACCCAAGAGGCCTCCCTCACCAGATGGTTTTGTTTTAGGTTGAATGCTCCTGCGAGTGGTAGACAATCGAGCTCCATGGCGGTTTCTGGGTTCAGTTTGAGTCTTCTGCCTTGACAGGAGAGGGCGTCTTAGCTGAAGAAAATAGATACAAATAAAACTGGCAAGAAAGTCCAACTGTCTGGGAACAACAGACACAGCAGGGTCAGGTGAGTGACTCTGCTGTCCTACCTCTTCCTTCCTGTAGCCTTGGGACATGAATGGATGTGAAATGCCAACTTTAAGAATTTCAGTGGCTAGGAAACCAGAAATAATGCCCAATGCCTGACCTATGCACACCAGAAGCTATTGCTGAACAGATCTCAACTCTCAGAGAAATACATTAAGAAA
Source organism: Mus minutoides (assembly GCA_902729485.2). Classification (NCBI taxonomy): domain Eukaryota; kingdom Metazoa; phylum Chordata; class Mammalia; order Rodentia; family Muridae; genus Mus; species Mus minutoides. The sequence goes on from CACVCL010016932.1 coordinate 75,713, forward strand.
CCTGAGCTTCTAGTAAAACATTAGACTCAAGAAGCACCCACAGATGCAGCAGGCAGAACTTCATTCAGATTTTTATTTACAAAATAATATGTGAGCCAGGAAAGGTGGGTGCACCTGGAATCCTAGTACTTGGAAAAGTGAGGCAGGAGGATTGCCTGTGACACCAGCTTGGACTATATAGTGAAACCCTATCTGGAAATTGAGAAATAAGAGATGAGAAGAGAGAGGTGTGAGGGGGGAGAAGGAAGAAGGGAGCAAAAGGGGAAGGAGAAACCGCTGAGAAATGAAAGAGTCTCATCTAAAGAAACCAGTCCTCTACTTCCACTCCCAGGCTGGCTATTAACTCTGTGTGACCCAAGGCTGGCATTAAACTCCCAACCCCCCTCCCTCAGCCTCCTAATATGGCAATGTGGGTATACACTACAGCACCCAGCTGGAAAAAAAAAAGATCTTCTGTTTCAATATTAAATTAAATCCGGGTCTCAGAGTAAGGAAGGACCTGTCTTTGTCTCTTTGTAAAAAGAAGATGTCCAGTGAACTGTGGAACAGCAAGTGCAAGTTCTTCAAGTGAGTTTGGCAGGAAAAGAAGCTTGCCAAATGGAGAACAAGAAGACCCATTATAAGCCCCATGTCCTTTAGTATAAAGTCAGCTTCGCAGAACAACAGCTTCGTTTTTCAAATAGAATCCTCATGTGCCCAGCTTCTCCAAGAACTTACCATGTTTAAGGCTGCTGTACACTGCTTATTTCAGGCTAGAAGGCCAATTGTAATCTTAATAAACATTAGCAAGCACGTGGCTCTTCCACCATACAGGATGACTCTCTAAGCACTTCAGGGTCTTCTTACCTGCCTCAGGCCCCTCTTCCTCCCCAGTGGCTGCTGTAGGAGGACGTTCTGCTGGCCAGGTTCACTCTGTATACTTGCCACCCTGCCAAGCATCAACAGCATTAGTCTACCATGGAGACAGTGCAGAGGACCATTCTTTGATGAGTGTTAGCCAAAACCACTTATATGGAACAGTCACTTCAAAGATACCATTATCTTTGAAGGATGTTTGGGAAAGAGTCCCTGGGGTAGGGTTGTTTTTTTGTTTTTGTTTTTAAAGGCTTGGAAAGGAGGACAAGGCCTTGTAGCCCCAAGCTCTCAAAATTGAGATTCTGTTTTCAATAGCTGATGCTGTGTCTATCATTCAGCAGGACACTGGTTCAATAACACCCCTGGTTTGGGAGCCATCAAAATGCTTAGCATGTCATATTCTAATCTCAATTTTTTTTCCAAGGGGAATGGAAACGCTGGCAACGAATACACACAAACAATTCTGTCACACGGATGGGAACACCTGTTTCAAAACTTCCAGTTTAAATGAAAATAAGATGGACAAATATTGAACACATCAGACACAGAATCCATTTGGGTGAAGGGACACATTCAACACATGTTTGCAGCCTGAAGTCTCTGTGACAGCTCAGCAAATCAGTAGTCACGTGGGCAGAAAATTTAAATACATTTGAAAGTTATTTTAGGCTTAAAAGGCTGGCAAAGTAAACTGTCAGGACAACTCAATTATCTGCACTCCAACAAAGTGTGCAGTTGATAAAAGGAAGTAGTCTGCTCCTCCCAAATTTACTGTGTATGTGTGTCTCTTATAAGCAAAAATGACTTCTGGCAGGGTCTGCTACTTTAGTGTTGAGTGAATCTGAACATACAGAAATGGGCCGTGATCCTTTTTCATTCTCTATGCATGTATTATAGATATCTACAAGGAAAGAGAGAATGAAAAGAGAGATAACACTGTGCCCAGATGACGTTTTAATTCTGTGGTTGATGTCAATGTGATTAATTGATTTATGGTTAAATAACATCTTTGCCTTTGCAAAAGGAGAGTCATCTACAGATATTGCTAGGGTAAAACATCCCACAGAGGAACCCAGTCAGCAACTGTCCAGAAAAAAAGAAAATGATTATATCTATACATTCCTATTTTTATCGTGTGCTATATAAATACTTCATTGCACTTTTAGTAAAAGAAATTAGCAGCAAGATGGGGATTCAGATGCTTCTCAGGTTAGTGTAGTCAAAGCTACCATTTATTTAAAGTCCAACTCATGTTTTCACTAGAAGAAAAAGCAATGATTTTCAATAAGATCTGCCAAACTTTCTATAAAATAGGGATATTATTACAGCATCTGACTGATGTATGCAACTCAAAATTCTTCAAAGAATACCAAAAAAGGAGGTGTTTAAAATTTCTTTGCTTCCCCAAAGATCAAGCTCAAAGGATTGATGTAAATTATCTTTATGACTTTGTAGCACGTGTGAAGGACATCTATGCTAAAGAAACAGTGCAGCACATTCTGATAATCGATTCAGACTATGTTGCTGGCATGTCTGAAATGACATCTCCTTATTAATTATCCATTTTAACATGTGTCTGTTAAGTTGGAAAGCACATATATGCACACAAGTAGAAACACATTTCTTCCAATACCAAGCAAAGCTACCATTGGAATGGATTCTTCATTGACATCTAGATGTTACCTCAGTTCCCTTGGCCATAAAGGGAGGTTGATACTTACCAACTACCTCCCATTAAGGTAGAGAAAAGAAGTTAGTTGATGGGAAATGGTTTGTATATGGAGAGTGGCATAAATAGCATGCTTTCTTGTTTTACATTTGCTGTTCGTAATGAGTTTATTGCTTCTAGGATACTAACAGGAACTAGGTAATACATTTTGTAAATAGTTGGACAGAGAAAATGACTAGGAGGCAGTCCTCTTGTCTCATCTTTATTTAGTAATCTGAGATTGTGAGGAAAAAATGGTGCAAGAAAAGAAAGAAAAAAACATATTATTTGGGAGAGTTAAATGTCACAACATAACAGTAATTTCGTGATGGTTATTCCATGAGGAAGATCATGAGCTTCAACATTTCTCTATGGACAGAGAGGCTTCTAGCTGAAAAGTCTATCAAATTTTTCTAGAAATCAGCTGTTCTATGTAAATAATATAGGAATGTGTACAGCAAAGATGAAATTACAGAACATGTTTCTGGAACATATCTCAGGCAATAAACTATACTTGCCTTAGAAATATGATGCTGACATTTGTATTTGCCACATCAATGAATTAAGTCATAAATAATAAACAACTAAAAAGCTAACTATGAATGTAATGTAGAAAATTTTTCATTTCTTGGAGTTTATTTTGAACTGGAGCTATATATAAAAATTACCTTCGATTTAGATTATGTTCTTCATATAATATAACATTTCAGCTATTTGTTGGAACCAGGAGAAAGCCAAACACTTTGTGGTAAGAGCCTTTCTGTATTATGTTCTGTTTTCTATTTTAAATTTTTGAGGTAGTCCCATCCAGAGTCTGCCAGAACTGGAATAATCAAAATTAGTTTCCTCGTCAGGGAGCTATTCCATTTTATTGGATATTCTCAACATTTTACAAGTACTTCAGTAGGCAACTGAATCCTTTTGAATAACTGAAATATCTATCTCATATATGATGGTTACAAAAATAACTGAGAAGTTGAGATGAGGTCAAGGTTTGTCGGAGCAGTGGATCAAATGCTAAAAGCTTTATCTTATACTGAATCCTGAATTCTTGAAAGCTTTAATTGTAAGAATGGCAGCTGATTTCTATGGTCTTAATCAAACAGGGTAGAACAATAAGTATCAAAGCTAATAAAAGTTTCTAAATTTATTTAGAAAGAAGTGTGTGTGTGTGTGTGTAGCCCTGGCTGTCATGGAATTAGCTTTGTAGACCAGTCTTCAACTCCGAGATCCCTCTGCCTCAGGAGTGCTTGGATTAAAGAGAAGTGCTGCACCCAGCACCACCCAGACCAAACTTTCCAGATTTAAACTAACATATTGCAATGCATAAGTAAGCAGTCTTTTGTTGAGGGGCAATGGTCTAAGTCTGTTACCCCAGCTGGCATCTGGAATGTGCCATCCACCTGCTGCAGCCTCTCTAGAGCTAAGGCTCCTTGACATGCCCATGCTGGCATACTTTTCCTTCTCCCTGTGTTTCTGAGTTGTTGAAAATATCACTTTGGCAAATAAGAGTAAGATCCAGATTTTAGAAAAGAAAATTCAAACAGGGCACAGTAGAGTCATGATTTAAATAGTCTTCAAAAACTAGTTGTCATATATAATACAAAGAAATAATTTATACGGTAGGGAAATTTAAGTAATATTAGGAAAATGATTCTGACAAAGATTCCCTCTTTTTACCGTTACAGCATGATGGTCTGGCTCGAAGTGTTTACAGATTTATGTGTGTGCTTCCTAACAAGACTGAGAGTATTTCTTTAAATAAGAGTTATGTAAACAAGAAGCGATCCAGTAATATAAGGATAATTAAATTATAAAAAGTAAACTATGTCGTGCAGCATATCACTTAAATAAAAAGTTAAGGTTGCAGACCCCTTCAGCTCCTGGGGTACTTTCTCTAGCTTCTCCATAGATGACTGTGAGCATCCACTTCTGCATTTGCCAGGCACTGGTATAGTCTCATATGAGACAGTTATATCAGGGTCCCTTCAGCAAACTCTTGCTGTCCTATGCAATAGTGTCTGGGTTTGGTGACTGATTTTGGGATAGCTGCATATGTAGCAGAAGATGGCCTAGTCGGCCATCATTGGGAAGACAGGCCCCTTGGTATTGCAAGCTTTATATGCCCCAATACAGGGGAACGCCAGAGCCAAGAACTGGGAGTGGGTGGGTAGGGGAGCAGGGTGCGGGGAGGGTATAGGGAACTTTCGGGATAGCATTTGAAATGTAAATTAAGAAAATATCTAATAAAAAAAGTTAAGCAGAAGCAATAGATGATAACTCTCCCAAGGTATTAAATTAGTGTGCTTTTATTGCTTCTTTCTGTACTTTTGATGTCAGCTTTAATTTGGTTCTAGGACTCTAGAAGTGGGACATAAGACATGTGGCACAGCCATCTATGACTGCCTTGTGGTGGGAACTCTCATCAAGTCAATGCTAAAGGAGCAATGGGCAGACAGCAGGGAAGCAAGCAGAAGGCTGAAGCTTACTCCTCCCCTTTGCAAAATAGTCATTGCTTAAAGTTTATATAGCCTTCAGAGCACCCAAGAAAATATATTTTAAGTGCTATAGAATTTACGGACTAGAGGCTCGGATCAGATGGTAGGGAATAACTGGGTTTTAGACATCTTGGGAGAAGTGACTTAGCATTGGCAAAGAGCACATCTGTGTGTCGCAGTGCATGTCTTGGCCCTGCCTTTTCAGCTTTGCAGGTTGGTGGAATCTTCCTTGTACTTGAATAGGACCTGGCAAGGTTTCATGCCTTTATGGCTACATATGAGCATGAGGTGGGTTATACTACATAGGTTGTTATTTCATCTAGACTACAGTCCTGCTCAAATGTGGACTGCATTTTTAATTTTTATGAGAATAAAATGGTATGACCATTTCTTTTTAAATTAAGAGTTCACCATCAACTCCTACTTTTAAACTATCCCAACATGTCTAAACAAAACCCAGTTCTCAACTATAAACATCCAGCCTAAAGGACTTCAACTTCTCTAGATCCCTATTATTCCAGAGGTAAAATATGCCCATATGCGTGTTTGAGGAACCTCTACAATGAACTTTTATATTGTGTAGAGCAGGGTTCTCCATAGAAGAAAAAAAAATCTTCCATGGAATTTTCACTTAGAGTATTAATTCCCAATGGAAATTTTAAGAAATGGAATCAGACAGAAAACAATGTTTCTGATAGGTAATTTGGTGGCTCGTTCTTTAAAGGGGATGCATTTGGACAATTTAGTAAAAAATCTTAGAAGTTTCCAATTGGTGTGTAAAAAAAATTTTTTTTTGAATTCCCATCTATCTGGGTATCTTGTTCTCTTCCTTACCCTGACTACTCAGTCCAACTTGCCTCTTTTGTCTAAGACAAGTGGCCTGTCAGAAGCAAACTCCTAGAAAAGTTAAGCTGCAAAATAAGGGGGTGGGCTTGGCAGGCTACTGCACCCCTCCTGCCTTGCCTCTCAGTTAGCCTGGCTTAGATGTTCTTCAGGGTAACGTTGAGTATACTTCAGATCCTAAATGCCAGAGTGTGTGTTAAATGTAATGCACATGGTTACTGCCTCTCTATTTTTTGGATTTTAATCATGTGCCTAAAGAATTTTTGTGCGGAAAAGTAAGAAAGCCTGCCAATGAAATATCTAAAAAGGTGCCATTTCATTAAATCCCCTCTTTAGTAAATGCCTAGATTTCCTCTGCTCCAAAGAGAGCTTGCTGACACAATGCCTTGCAGCATATAGCAGAGATGGATGTGCTCCTGGCTGCTGGGACGCCGCCACGTTAATGAAATTGTTTCAGAATCCACAGCGATTTGTTCACATTTCTTACTGACTAAGGCTGCACTTGGTGACTAACACCCAGGACCAGAGGGAAAAAGCAAGAGCAGCAACAGCAGATCAACAACAGCTGGTTTAAGACGCTCATCAAAATGCTGACATGATTGACTCCTCTGAAGAGAGCTCTCTGACTCTGGCTCTGAACTTGTCTTCGAACCTAGCACAGACATCGAGCTTTCTCCCTGTGCACTGGGTACAGCATAGACTGAATCAGCTCAATAGCTCCAGTCATTTGAATCCTGAGCTCGCTGGAGAAGGCCAAGTCCTTCGGAGGATTAATAAAAACAAACTTTGCCCCTGTCTCCTTTTGCACACACTGGACGGTGGATTACATTAGCAGAAGAAGAATCTGGACTAATTAGAATGCTCTCAGCTCAGAGCTATTGAAATCAAAGCCTGACTAATGCTTTCTACCCTTAATGAGCACCTGATCCTGCCTTCTAAAGTTTATGTTTCCATATGCAATTTTAAGCATTGAACAGTTATATCTTTCAAAGCATTGCTGCCCCTCCTAGACATTGAAAGCTTTGCAGACACTACGAACAGTTAAGGAAAACCTTCTCCAGAACCTTGTTTCTCAATATGCTTTGTCCTACAACTCCTGCTAATTAAGGTTGGACTGTGCAGAACTTGCACATTCACCAGTAAGAGACTAATCTGTCCAATCAAGGGCTCGCAAACACAAATGAATGTCATGAGTTATGAATCCAGTTTGAAAAAAAAATAGACCTGATGATGGACTAAATTTCCCATTTTCGGTTGCAGAAGAAAATGTGAAATCCAAACAAGATGCAAAGAAAACAAAAGACCTTTCACAGGAACGGCCTCTCAACATTTCCTCATCTTTGTGATAAAGCAATAAACATGAGGATATTGTACTCCCTCTAGAACGCAGCCCTAGGACTGCTTTCTCTTGACATGGGACAGAGACACTCTAGTGATGGACAAGAAGCATTGCCCCTAATGAGGATTAGTTGAGAGGTGTCAATCAACAGCACAAGATTAGGAATGTTTGACGTGGTTTATCTGAGTGTTAAAGGTGCAGTACCCCTTTCTGAAGGCTTAAGCAAATAGTCTAAGAATAATGTCTCCATTGTATTACTTCTCTCACTGCTCATACAGAAAAGTTTGCATTTGGTCTTTCTTGGCAAGTTTTTGAGTCATCTTTGTGCTAGAAGCAATATTCTTTATGTGTGCTTGAACAGGCTACAGTAGTAACATGTCAAGCAGTATGTAGCAAAGAGAAGCAACCACACCAGCTGCAGTGACATTGCTATCCTCACAACATCGCTGCTTTCTTACCATCTGTGGTATTAGCTAGAAAAATCTGACATGGTTGAGGACAGGGGCTCCCTGAGAGGGAGTTGTTCTCAAAAGGTCCCCCAATTCTCAATGAACATCAGTGTGGACATGAATGATTAGGTGGGAGCAATTTAATGTTTGGTATAATAAACTTTGGGGGAGGTGTTGGGTATTGGACCCAGAGTCTAGCACATATTAAACACGTGCTTTACTAGTGAACTACACCCCTAGCCCTTGGTATAGCAAATATTTTAGACATCCATTAGACATGCCTCATAGAGAATTCTGTTGTTGCTGTTGTTTTAATTGAGGTTTTAAGACTATTTGTGATCTCTGAACCTGTAAAGAAGGAGGGTTTGCTACACCTTTGACTTCCAGGCTCATGAGTTCATGAACAACAACGGGCGAGGGATGGAAGGAGATACTGTGACGGGCAATAGAAGACGGAGGAGACAGAGAGACAGAGGTGACAGGGAACAGCTAGTTTCCCAGCACAGACACCAATAGACAGGTAGCTTTGACACTGTACCTAGAGAGGCTGCCCTCGGCGGCCAGGCCCTGGGAGTCATCGAGGACATTAGGTTCACTGCAGGAGGGGTAGGGAGATGAAGCATTTAGGGAAAGAAAATGCAAAAAGAAAAAATAAAAAGAGAAAAAAAAAACAGGAAAAGGGGGGCATGCAATTTTCTGTTTCCAAGAACTGAAAATAAGTTTAACAGAACAAGGAAGGAAAAGGAGACAGTCAACCATTTCACCTTGTGCTGGGTTTGTCAAGACATAGGACTCAAGGCAATGGGGGAAGGAAAGACTTCGGATGGGTACAACTCTCAGAGGAGTGGTCTGTTTATTGGTCAAGAGTTAAAATGAGCTCCAAATGGATACATGAGCTCAGAAATGCATAGCAGAGTAGATCTGTAGAAGGATGCATCTATGATTTCATTGGTAGCCATTTGGCTAGGTGGTTATTATTTTTATCTTATCTTATGGACAATGTATTTCAATGACCAGACCCCATATTTTCTTATACTCCCTAACATTACCACACAGAAACCACTTACCAGTAATGTCCACAATCAAAGTCTGGAAACTAATGCCATTAAGGAAAGCAAAGAAAGAGCCCAAATTTCCCTGCTAATTTTGCAATGAAAATGTCAATAAACAAACTGAAGGTATCTTCAACAAGTTACAAGGAACTCACATCTACCTCTCTATTCTATATTCTCTAGTGACTGAATTATAACTGTAATAGAAGCCTGTCATTTGGTGAGCAAATAATAGTTTATCCACATATCTGGGTGCAGCTGAACTGATATCTGTGAATGCAAGCTATGCTATATTTTGTCTACTTTCTTCTCAGGCCTAGCACTGATCTAAGCAATCATAGTGCTTAGTTTTATATATATAGTTGCAAAGAGTTAAGCATCTACAAAACTAAGGGGACTATTCCCAAAGAACTGACTGTAAAACACATCTATGTCCTCCCTGAAAGAGGATCGCTATTTTGAAATGGGCAAAGACAGTGCTCCATTCTCCAGTTTTCCAAAATGTAATTCAATAACAAAATGGTTTGCTCTAGTATCTTTGCTTTTTTTGTTTGTTTGTTGCTTCATGTTTTAACTTCTGGTATACGTTTACACTAGATGAAATTCTCCCTGAAAATAACTTGATCTCTTGTTACGCACAGAAAGAATTAGTAGTTGGACTTTTTGAATAGCTCAAGAACTCTCTGATTAAAATTCCATTCTAGTTTTGTTCTCAAGAAGAACATGTGGAGAATTACCAACTAAGAATAAATTAATGTTACCAACATTAACTTTTTATGTTACCTTTTTTGGACACATTGTTTGGCTCTTTGGTTATATAGCTTATTTACGAAATCATTTCTGCATAAAGGGAAATTATCAATGTGAACTATTTATTGAGTGGTTTGCGTGTTATATAGTTATGCCTGTACATAAAACAGCTTAATTTGAACACAATCATATGTCCCTATGAATATTATACTCTGTGTGTGAATAGTGCTATCATGAGCCTATGGGTGCTAAAATAAGCAACAGCAGTTGGGGATACAGCTCAGTTGCCTAGCAGCCACAAAGCTATGTGCTGAACCCCAACATTACAAAACATAAGATAAAACTCTCAAAATCATTCATCACCAATTATCTGAAATGAAAATATTAGTTGTTAAAAAAGATGAACTTTCATGTTGATATTTTCTACTATCATTTTATCTAAAAATAAGTAAAATTCAAATATGAGTGTTTATTTAAGTATAAATAGCAGTTTTGATTCATATATTATTGTTTTCCCCAAGTATAAAAAGTTTAAATGACTAAGAGCCCCTGGATGGACTTTTAAAAATTACATTCTTATATTGCAGATAACACTAAAAGAAAATGCTTTAAGCGGGTTCATCATTGAATCTTAGAGTTATTGGTACAAGAGTTCCCATTCACATCATTTTAGCCATCCTCAGCTCATAGCTGGAGAAACTGAGAGCTGTATTTGAGAGGCCTGCTCATGGTCCACAGTGTCAGAGGTATATTTTCTGTTTGGTGAAGCATTCCTACATGCAGTTGAACATGAAGGATAAGGCTAAACGCCCAGAGTGTCTAGTAAAGTGCTCTACTCTTGTCAAATACTCATTATCTTGCCTGATGATAAACCTGACATACTGACCAGAATAAAAGGATCATATTTCTATTCATGAATATCTCAGTGAAAGCCAATACTTGGACCTGAAGGTGTGGTCTTATTTCGGAGCTTGGCTTAGAAATATACAAGTATTACCCATAGGAACCTACTTGAAAATGCTTTGTTGTACAGTTTCTCTAGAGACATAACCCATGCTTTCTTCTCCTTATGTCTTTATAGGATAATGTGGGTGCATTTGCCCCCCCCCAAGTGCAGACTATAAGAAAGTCATAGCCCTTACCTTTGGCTGGGTAACATGCCCACCTCAGCCTGAGGTGCAGACATGCTGGAGACATGGCTGGAGAACCGCCTCCTTCCAATGGTGCTCAGGAGACAAGCTTCCTGTTCACTTACCACACTGGGCATGCTTACAGAGTCATCTGCATGTGGGGAAGAGATCAAGAGTTACAAAACCATGACACCTATCAGATAACTCCACCTAAAGCTGTACTTCATTTCCTTCCCTGTATCAGGTACAACCTCAGGGCTGTCTCTAAGGCTAAACAGTCACAGCCATCTTTATACGTATAAAAACTTATACCCGAGGAGAAGCAATAATAACTCTTCATGGCTACACATTTCCTACCCTCTCATACCAGAACAGCCTTCACAAAAAATACATAAACTTCTTACTTATATCAAAATAAACCAACGCGTACCTTCAAACTAAAGATCTCAGAAAAGCTGGACTGTACATATGCATTTAACGACTATTGTAGGAATTAGTTCAGTTGGGAGTTTATTTTTTGAGTGAGCCAATTACACTTATTTGACATTCAACGATTTCTAGCCTGTTGTGGGAAGGAATATTTCAGATATTTTAGGAAAAATATTTGAAAATTGTAACATCCTGAAGTAAGTCCTTATTTTAAGCTAATATTTAAAGAAGACATTCCCCCATAAAAGCAGAAATTAATATGCCCAAATCCATGAAAGTTAGCTCTGGTACAATATTTATGTCAAGCTGACCTCACGCTAAATGACTTAGCATGGTTTGTTACTAAACCACATAAACTTCAATAAACAAATGTTGTGGTTTTGCAAATGTATGTTACCATGTATTATCATCAAATACTATTTAGAATACTTTATTTTTCTAGTATATTTTCAAATAAAATTGTAAATATGAAAATTGGTATAAATTTTAAATCTTTATATAATGATTTGAACTGAGTCTTGGCATACTCCCTTTGTAGTATGTTTACAAAGAAATTTAAAAAATATGGAAAACATGATAGTCACCAGTTATCTACTTCTACAAAAGCTTTTCCTAGATCCTCATTGTCATTTGAACTTGTGTCTTTTAGCATCTCTTTATCATCTGTTTGCTCATTAAGCAGGTGTTTTCCTCTATAACTACTTTTTTTTTTTTTTTTTTTTTTTTTTTTTTTTTTTTTTTTGGTTTTTTGAGACAGGGATTCTCTGTATAGCCCTGGCTGACCTGGAACTCACTTTGTAGACCAGGCTGGCCTCGAACTCAGAAATCCACCTGCCTCTGCCTCCGGAGTGCTGGAATTAAAGGCGTGTGTCACCACGCCCGGCTCTAGAACTACTTTTAAGTGCTGTTTGTAAATGCTACCTTTTCTATAAGATTCTTTCTAATATCATAGAGGACAGAGAACATCTTTCTCATGATTTCTTGTCCTACACCAGATAGGTCTTAATACATGCATCTATGGTTGGAAAACCAGTTTCAGTTAAAACAGTTAATCTTGCTTCATAAATTCTCCATATAAACTAATGCTCACCTACATCACAACCATAATGCATAAGATAACTGTGACATCTGAGAGAGGTATCAACAAAGGCCTACATGCCTTCTGATCCCCCCCCCCCAACTATATGAGTATTGAGTATATCCACCCAAGGATATCTCTGTTTACATCTCTACTTTTCGTCCATAACTCCTTCCTACTGTCTAGGCCAACTTCTTATTCACAAAGTTACCTGAACATAGCGTTAGTCTTAGGAATCATAGCTGTCATCATTTCCCATCATTGAAAAGATCTTGGTAGATATTATTTCATGCATTAAAGTGCCACATCCACTCCAGTAGTGACTTGACTTGCTTGGCAGGCCTGATAACCTGGAAGCAGTCCTAAGGCAGAGTTTCAAAGGAAACCCATCCTCCTGGAACCTTGGCATTCCCATAGCCAGAAAGCCCCAGATTTGTCCCTACATTAGTCTGGTTTATGGATCCATGCACTCATTCAGTGGGAATTTTTATATTAAGCAAAGAATGAATCCTGACACAAGCTAAGCCTTCCAGTGTTCCAATGGTCCTAGAGAATTCTTGATTTTCTGTGGGAATTCAGAGAACTATCTAGAGACAGGGAAACTATTAAGCTTAAAGGAGCCAAAAGCAGCTCAGAGCTGGTCTGCAGAATGTTTGCTAAGGATAATAGCTTTGATCTGCAGAATGTTTGCTAAGGGTAATAACTTTAGGGAATAGATGGACTTCCCACTGAGAAAGGAATCTTCATTACAACTAGGTAAAGCAAACTAATTGTATATTAGAAGCAAGTTAGTAAATTCCTCTTCTTTAGAATCTACACGGACCTTAGAGATAGGGAAGTTATAGTAATACATTAACCCCCCTGGCGCCAGCCCCCACAAGGAGTAGAGCAAATTGTGATGTATTCATTCCTATTGTATTGTGTCATTGTAACTTGATGGATGTACCTCACCTGGTTTCTTCCCCACTGTATAAAAGTTTGGTGCTCAATCTCACAATTACACTCAGATATTACACACTCCCTTGTGTGAGTCTGTTTGTCACATTCACCGAGCTCCTTGCCCACTTAACTTTAGAGAACTCGACGCATGCAGAGGAGGGACTTAAGAGGGTCTGTAACATTAAAGAAAAGTAGACTTTGCTTTAAGTTTCATACAGGAATCAGAACTTACTGTTTAAACCGCTCATTTTTGCTATTACAATATAGTCAGTGGTAGAGTATTTGCCAGTTTCTTGTAAGGATGAAATCCTGAGTTCAGTCCCCAGCACCACCAATCCCAACAACTATTAAATAAGACAAGATGGACTCTTTTCAATTAGAATGGCAGGGACTCAGTGTGCTGACACATGCATGATCATGTCTGTAATCTCAGCATTTAGTGCTGGAGACAGAAGGATCAGATATTCAAGGTTATCGGCAATATAGGGGATGGAAGGCCAGAGTGGGTCTCATGATATTTTTTGTCTCAAATGAAAAAAAGGAAAAGATTTAGAAAGTAAACTTATTTTAGTCTCTTACACTGTACAACTCTGGTTCATGAGCAGTTACCAGGTATCTACTTATAAGATGGCTATAATATGATTACCACCTTACATAACTGACCCCCAAACTAAATCTGCAAATATTAGTAAGAAGTATTTTGACACAGCATGCATTTCTTTTTCCATCTTATATACATCACTGTAAGGGGGGCATCAAAATACTCTTATTCATCTTTGTTAATTAAAATTCTAAGCTCAACTTCCATTTCCCCTACTTTAATATAAAGAGGGGCCTTTTGTGGGTTCTGTTTGGTATAGAGGAGCTCTTGGATATTATTCTCAACTTTAAAGATACAACTGTTCAATAAGCATTATATAAGAGCATCTAAAAACACAAGTCAAAGATAACCAATGCAGTTTAAGAAGCCCCATATGTGATGGAGACATTTAATGGGAACTCACCAGTCTTTTGCTTTTAAACCCTACCTTGCTTAAGCATCCATGTGCAGCCTTTATAGATCTGCTATCTTTTTGCAACAGTAAATCTTTAGCACACACATTAGAAATTCCTGGGATAAATGCATTACAGGAGAGGCTCTAAATTCAAATTTAAGTTGTTTCCCTTCAGGCATCCTCTTAATTTCATCCTGGCTGCTATAGACAGCTGGTGTTTTCTGAATACCACATACATAATATGTTCACCACTTTTCTTTGACAAATGGGACCTTGTGAGAGCTGGCAATCCCTCTAACCTGGATGCCCAGGAGAGTTTAATGACATTTCTAGGGAAAGGTCAGATACAGACTTTCCCCTTGAATGTCCAAGGATATCAACTTCATTTTGAAGCCTCTTTAAAAATGAATGAGCATGGGGGCAGTCCTGGAAGTGGCTGGAAGGCAGACATCTTTCCTAGACCCTCGCTAGCATGGCCAGGCGCCATATGGCTTGCCTAGGTTCTGCTCTGTGACCTACTTTCCTCGTCCTCCTCATCGGTCCGACTGAGGGTGTCTTGGGAAGCCTGTTGGGATGGTTCACTGTCCTGCTCCCAGACCGTGCCTGTGCCTGTGTTGGAGCGAGACATGGTGGCCAGGCTCAGGCGGTAGGCAGAAGTGGATGTGCCGACAGTGCTGATGGATGTCTTTCCTTGGTAGGCTGGGTTGGAGAGAACAAAAGAAGGGTAGGTTAAAACAAATGTTTGCTTTGAAGTTCTCTTTGATTTTTTTTTCCCTTTATAACCTGAGTATCCCACACTAAGAAGTATTAAGATAAAGTTGCACAAGAAATTGAAGCAGGAAACAAACAAACAAACAAACAAAAAATCAGTATTTGCCACTGGTGTAACTCTATGTGAATAGCTTTCTTATGAAGGCCTGAAATCCTTACCAAAGAAAAGGAAAGGCTTCTGCAGTTTCTTTCCTTTGTGTGTATATTTTGTATTTAGTAATAGGATACTGGTCAATTTTGACTTGAATTGCCGATTTCAAAACCTTGGTTTTACTGTGGCATGTGCATTGCCCACATCAGTATATTGGAATAATAAGGAAACTGGTAACATTGCAATGAACCTAAAATCAAAATCAGGGCACACAGCCAAGTCGTTCTCAGACTTCTTTTCTGCAGACAACAGCATGAGAAACTCCTCAGCTTTGTGGCCGATGACCTCACCAGAGTCTGTGGAATATCTGAATGGCAGTGTGTGAATATCACCAGTATTGCACTTTTTAATGTTTTTGTTTTGAACATATTGCAAACATCAGTAAACACTTTAGAAAGAGAAAAAAAATTTCATACTTTTACATATGGGTGATGACTGCCCTCTAATGGTAGACAGTGATTTAATTTCCTCAAGGAAAGAACTGTAGAGTAAGCAGTACAGACCCAAGGGGGGGGGGTTGGGGGGAGAGAGCTTTTAAATAGTTTGAAATGCCTTCCCCTTGTGAACTCCACTTAGCTCCTCCCCATTCTCATTTGTAAAACGTTAAGAGGGTTTAGAATCCAGAACACTAATCTAGTTCAAAGTCACTCACCAGCTTCACCTTTTCTGTATATAAGCTATTTAACCCTCTGAATGTCAGATTCCTCCCTTCTTTTAAACTGGGCTTTGAATGACACATTTGCAGACATTTGTGTGGATTAAAGGAAATAACCTCTGTGAAATTATAACAGATGCTTGATAAAGAGAATCCCTCTATCAAAAAGGGAACGAAAGTATGTAAAGACATTTTTTCCTCTTATTAAATATTTAAACTTAATCACTAAAAAAACTACTTAAGAACAATCAGGAAAAGAATGTAGCTAAATTACCAAGATGGTCCTTTGATTGTTTTATTGTTAGATTCAACCAGCATGGTCAAATCTGCTGGTATATTAACATAGTTCAGATACACATGGTTCCCCCAAAGAGTAGTGGGTTATGCAGAGGATTCTTTGTGGGTTATGAATCCTATCTGTCAGGTTCAAAGAACACCATGCATGCTTACCTGATCCACTATGGACTGCCTCTTTCAGAATTTTCAGTTCACTATTGAACTCTGCAATGAGAGAGCTTTTGCATAAAGGGCGGGGGATGAAGCGCCGCTCCAGCTGGTCAGCTATATGTTGCCGGGCAGAAAGCTCCTCGTGATTTTCTGCTGGTTGGGCCAATAGCTAAAACGAAGGTATTGCATGCTCAGGACCCTGTTTACCCATGTATGATGCCTACTGACGTCATGGATACAGGAAGAACAGGAAGTAATGCATAGGCAGGGGCATGACCCACACAATGCGATTGTTTAGTGACTCTGCCCTAAGAAATCGGGGCAGGAGAAGAGTAAAAGGATAGATAAATAATGGAAGGAAAAGGAAGCTTTAACGTTCCCATTTCCCTCCATGTTTCTTTAAGAGTAGATTTCAAATAATGCTACTGCCATGGGAACACATTCTCCAGAACATTCCATGGGGCCAGTTTTTCTCCGTTTTTGAAAGGAACAGGGGTGATGAATGGGATGGAAAGACGTTTGGCAGACTAGTAGGTGAGAAGGTGCTTTGGATGTGAAATACTCTCTGGAGACTTGCTTGGGGCTGTTTCCTCACCGAACATGGTATTAACAGCCCCCGCTGACTGAGTGTAGCAGCTTGTATGTGTCCTGTGTATTCCACGCACCCACCCACCCAGCCTGCACTCCTGCCTTAGTGGGAAACTGCATGTTCTTGCAGGAGCAGCGCTCCACACCTTGCATTGGATGAAAGGGCGCAAGAGAACGAAGATGGGTATCCGGGTGCGCACGATGAAGTCGAGGAAGTCCCACAAGGCCAGGCCGCCCACCTTCCGCAGAGCCATCTCCTTCACCTGCAGGCTCAGCCAATACCACTGGCTGCCCAGCTGCCTCTCGAAGCAGACGAGAATAACCTTGAGAGCTTCATAACAGGAAGAGAGAAAAGGAGCCTGAGGGGCTGTGCATTAGAGGAACCCTGCCCACAGCCACAGCTCTATGGCCCATGGGCTTTGTCACAGCAGCTTAATGGGATTGTCAGCCAGGGTATTGCTTACAACCTCAGCTAAAACACAATTGAAATACAAAAGGTACAGTGGCCTGACCAAGGAAGAAAAATAATACCTTCATTAAAAAGGTGAGAAGTAAAATGGAATGAGAAACTTTTCTTCAAGTTTTTATTCCTGGTCTCACATAATAAGCTCTGCTCCCCCATCGTCTTCTGTGGTCCCTAACATCGCGTGCGTTTCTCTCCCAGCCTGAATTCTGTTTGAGCCTGACTTCTTATGCCTTTGTTTATGCTGGACTTCGGGACAACTGAGCACCCTTCTGGGCAACCCCTGTGTATACTCTCTCTTCCTTCCTTCCTTCCTTCCTTCCTTCCTTCCTTCCTTCCTTCCTTCCTTCCTTCCTTCCTTCCTTCCTTCCCACAGTAAATAATCTCTTCTTACAACGTAAACACCCCACTTTCCCACACTTCAAACTCCAAGGACCTGTTTGAGTAGGGAGTCTATGCTTGTCTTATACTCTCCCACTAACATTCACTGTGGTGAACTGAGAAACTGCCGGGTGAGATGGTCCTCTTTTGTGGTTTCCAATGGTCAGTGCTCCTTATGCTTGGCACCAGTTCAAGCATGATCTCCCCCCCCCCACACACACACACTACTTCTTTCAGGGGCAATGAGTAGCTCTCTATTATTCCACAGGAAGGCAATCACTAAAGGCAGGGATGGGGTAAGTAGGAGTGGAAGTGGGGGGATTGGAAGCCTGTAGGGAGAGAACTGTCCTCACGTAACTCAAAATCAAGACAGAAATGTAAGACACTGTCAGGGATGAAAAAGAAAGCTGGCTGAAAAAATACCACCTTGAAAGGTCAGTCATGTTCTACCTCTCAAGATATTGACTGCCAACTCCTGAGGGCTTTATTTACATAGTTGACAGACCAATGGGAACCACAGTATATACTACCTTATAGCAGTTGCTAAATTTCAGAGTGATTCTGAACCAGCCGTCTCCTGTAACCAGGCAAGACTTCCAGTGGAGGGATTGGACACAGAGCCAGCCACAAAACCTTTGACCTATCATTTATCCTGCCTACAAGATTTGCTGGGGTAAAGGTGGCCCAGGAATTGTGGTAATGGCCACCCAAGCACTGGCTCAGCTTGAGATCCAACGCCATGAGTGGGAGCCTACTTCTGACACTACCTGGATGGCCAGAAGCCAGAGACCTAGGATAGAGCCGAACATGACCCGCAAAACAAAACAAGCCAATGTAATGATTCCTAACCATATCCCGCTATACTCATAGAGAAACAGAGGAGGAGTGGAGGGGACAGAGGAAGATGGGAGGTGTGAGAGAGGGACTGGAAGGAGAAGAGGGAGGGGAAACTGTGGTTTGCATTTGGGATGAAAAATAAAATAAAAATCAAAACATAATTAAGAAAGAAAGTACTTTTTGGCTTTTTGACATATATTTACTGAAGTAAACCAGCCAGGCAAGAGTGTTTCTTGCTCAAGTGGCTTCTTTACATACCTTCTGAGCCAAGATGCATCCATGGGGGAGAGAGAAAGAGGAGGCAGAGGAAAAAGACCTACCTAAATATGCTGCCTGGCTGGTGGATTCAGCCAGCCCTTCCTTGCGCAAGTCTTTGCCTGCTTCCCCGGGGGTAGAGCAGTGTGCTGGGGAGCTCTCCAGCATGAAGTTCTTGCTCCTGGATGTGCTGATGATCCGAGGGGGCAGGAGCACGTTAATGACAGTCTGCAGTAGTAGCTGTACCTCGGGCTGCTCCAGCCACGGGCTATCTGAAGTGCATTGTGGAAGAGGAAGGGGAAAAAAGTAACGATCACAAGGCAGACCTTCCATGTTATTCACTGACCAATGCAACTTCTTCCAGTTCGAAACCAGAACACCTAGGAGTGTGAGGATTTCCCACCACCACATACTGTAAGCTTTCTTCCACACACAGCACAGCGTTAGTGGCACCTGAGGGTCACCATAGCTGGCGTCCAAGCACTTGAATTGCTAACTAGATCCCCTGCTTACCAGCTCATTCTCTTTTCTATTGGCAAATACTTAGAGTGTACTGTTTACATTTGAGATTTTTTTTTTCCCTAAAAGAAAGGCTCCCTTAAGAAGGAAAAGTAAAAAGAACATATTGATAGCCGGCAGCTGCAGGATCTCTGCTAACAACAGTGGCTGTTTTAAAGTTCAGGTACCGGTCAATTCAGTCAATTCTCAGTGCACTGTATTTGAACTAATTAACATTTCTGTAACATTGGTGAAACAATGTCCTTCTGCTCTCTACGGTATTAAAATCATTTTAAATAGGATGTTTTTTTTGTTTGTTTGTTCTGTTTGTTTTGTTTTCTAAGAGAAATTCTTGTCCCGGGTCAGCTAAACCAAATAAAGCTATTTCCCAAATCAACACCCACTTAAGACCATTAGGATCCAATTCAGCTGACGACTTTCCTGGGGAAAGGGAAGAATAGAAACAGCACACTGGTAGTTAGAAAACACAACGACAACAATAGGTTTCCTTTAGTTAAGGTAATCAGACCTTTGCTTCCAGATCCTACTGTGAGCACAAATGGGATGAGCAGATTTAAAAGCATCCCCTCCCTTCGCTCTTGATTGGTGAATGGGGAGATCACATGGCTTAAAGGAAAATCTTCTTTTAAAGCCTGTGCAGCAATAATAGAAAAAAAAGAAGATTAATCGACCACTGTGCCTACTGTGTGCATTTGTTTCTACAGTGTCGGCAAAGGTGCCTCCCCGCTGGCTGCACCTGTTAAACTCTTGAGTTCACATGTTGTGTTTGTGCCATAAGGAGTTGGCCCCACACTGATGATTTATCATTGGCTTCACATAACAGAGCTACATTCCAAAAAAAAGACAGTAACGGCTTAAGCATCAAGTGAAGAAGTTTGATACTAGACTCACCTGATTTCCCCCAATAATTTTTCTCTATGTGTTTACCAAGGAAAATGGAGAAAGTGACAACTTAGCATTTTCTCCACTTGGGGGTTACTTAAAAATTCCTGGACCCCTGCCTTGGCCTTCTTCAAGCCAGGAAGCATAAAAGGAAGAAATAAGTGATCTTTGGAGACAGGTTATTAAGGTAAAAGTTAGAATGTCATTTTTCCCCTTCTGTGCAGTAGCCACTGTTATTTACATTCTTTGAACATCTACCCATTTTCTGGATGGTAAGAAGCCATGATTTCCAGATCATTATAATTATAATGATAACTCTAGTTATCACTATAAATTACCCATTTATAGCTAGTGTATTCTTTCCATTGGTCAGAGCTTTGGAACTGAGTGACACAGAGAAACAGTCAGGGGAGTTGGGAATTTATACCTTTGTTGTTAAAGTGGGATAGTCATGTGTGTGTGTGTGTGCACTTGCATTTTGCTTAAAATAATATTCAACCCACAATCATTAAAGAAAATAAAGATATTCAAAGTCTGGTAGTAACGTGTGAAAGAATTTCATACTGTAATTCTTTCTGAAAATGATCTTAAACCAGATTTTGAATACCATTGCCTCTTTTGATTAACAATTGTGAGCTGATTACCCATAAGCCATTATTTTGCACACAGCTCCCAGGACCACAGTGGTTCCTGCGGCTGTGCCAGGATTAGATGACTCTGCTATTTTTGAGATCTCAAGAAGAATTACAGAAGCACAACTTAGGGCCATGCTCAGGGCTGAAGCTCCAAACCCATCAGTGTTTGGAGGTGTTCCCACTTCGGTTTCACAGATTTTGCCCAGCCTTTGCAGAAAGAGAGAGAGAGAGAGCACCACGATGATGTGGTGCCTCCACCGGCAACTCAATGAGCGTGACAAACAGGTAAGGCAGTCACACCTGTATCTGCAATGCTACAAGCCGGACAACAGCTGTGCTGAAGGGCAGAGGTGGTGAGAGATAAGGGCTGAGATGAAGAAGGGGTAATCCATCAGCAACACTGGAAGGTCCTACCACTCCCATCACCTGAAATACAAACAGAGCACATGACTAGCCTTGACCATTGCAATTTCATGCAACTGTAGTAAAGGAGTCTCATTCTCTAATAATAAGAGTAACAAATTGAAGGTCGGGCATGTCATTCTCAGTCTCTTCTTTCTCTGTGCCCTTTGAGGCATGTAATGTCTGGAGTCAGGTCACTCTTTATACTGGATTCAGGCAAGGTTTTGTAGAATGTTGTTTATGGCTAACTATGTAGGTAATGAGAGATGGATAATTGGGAGACTGCACACTTACTGGTGGGTTCAAGGCAGTGCCGTCAACAATCCTTGGTGGAGCAAATACTGATATCAATGATGATGGTCACAGCTCTATGTGCACTAAACTAGGCATTCCAACTACACATTTGTGGCCAAACTAGTTAAGCAGCTAATCCTACTGGGTGATATGCTCTAGCATGGTTTTCACACATTGGACAAAACCTTGTCAGGACCAGACTCTAGATATTACAAAAACAGTTAAGATAATTTTTCTTTGTATAAATCCTAGACTGGCCAACTCATGGTATTGTTTGGCCCTTAAAAAAAAAAAAAGAAAGAAAGAAAAAGAAAGAAAAGCCTTCTTTTGTGTTTCTCCTCCCCAAACTGTCTCAACCCCTAGCCAATTGTGCAGACCCCAACACCCCACTCTCCAACTGGCAGCCCTCAACTCTCAACGCAACTTTGAGGTGATTGTCAAAGTAGTGCATGGGAAGCAACACCCCAACATCCCGCCTGGGCAGAGATGGGCCCCTGTATCTCCCATGTACCACCTTGAAATGTACCTCAGGGTTTTGAGTGTCACCTGAGCCGTTGGTGTTCATAGGTAGGTAAGGGGCACAAAGTGGTTGACCTGTAAATCTTCAGTTTAGAGAAATCAATAGCAGAGTTAAAACTGCGCAAAGTTTCAGAAGGTTGCCACGTGGCTACTCACCAGATTGACACAGACATTGATCAGTGACCTAAGGTGAGGCAGGAAGGATATGATTGGCTGCCTCTGAAGTGTCAAACAAACCCCTTCAATCAAACTGCTGGCAGGCTCCCATTCAACCTGTCGCCTGGAATATAATATAGGAGCCATTAGCAGCCTAGCTCCCTTCTGGAGACAGTCTGAGACAAGTGAACGAGACAGTGATCTGGACATCAACTAAGACAGGACATGTGTCTGAGACAACAGAGTGCTTCCCAAGGGATGACGTTTACCCATGTTGTTCCAAAAGTACAGAGCACACTGGGAGGGGAAGAAGGTACTGAAAACGCAGCAGAGGCACAGTCCTGCCCCACCGACTAATGAGACAAAATCTATTGAAGAAAAAAGCAGAGATGATGAATGGGTCATATTTTAAGGTCCCTAATGTCATTTTTGAGAGGCTTTCTATACTATCGTCTCAGGAGATATGAGAAATCTCCTAATAGAATAAATCTGCTCCCAGTTGCAGTTCCGAGATCTACTTATCAGACTGTTCTTGGTACCTTCAACTTTCACACCACCATAACCGTGGGATTTGTATGGCATAAGTTCTGTCAAAAGATGACATTTGAGGAAAATAGTCTAAAAATTTCTCAGTGACTTCTGGGAAATGATCTCGGATTATTTTCTATGGTAGTACAGTTGGTAGAGCACACAATTCAACCAGATTAACACAGGACTCTTCTGTCTTAAAAATGAATCTATTCTTTGCCTGTCTCAGTCTCCAGGACTCCAAATTAAGCAGGCTGGGCTTTGCTGATTTGAAAATTATTTCTAAGTCTACACCTGCTATGCAACTGTATCCTGCACAATGAGAGTGGAGATGTATCCCAAATGAGGAAGCACTTACATCCTGGATGCCAGAAGCACCCAGGTAATCCACAGGTCAGCAGTATGTTGAACTTAGGTCACACGAAGAAATTAAAAACAAACTGTATGTTACATTGTGCTTCCCAGAACAAGTTCCCATAGCTGAAAATCATACATTAATCAAAAAGTTCTTTTGGGGAGATATGCCATTTATAACTGGTTTACTATATGACAAACGAGCCATTTTATGGAGATCTTTAACATCATTAGATGTCAAAGTACTTAAGAGAGAGAATTTATTTTGACACATACACATAAGACATTGATAAATCTTTGATCAGCTGTTTACCAGTAGATGCAAATGTTCTAAAGGGACTATTAAAAAAATCGTGCTTAAGAACAGGCTTCTCAGGCTGCAGAGATGGCTCAGTGGTTAAGAGCACTGAGTGCTCTTCCAGAGGTCCTGAGTTCAATTTCCCAACAACCACATCATGGCTCACAACCATTTGTAATTGGATCCGATGCTTTCTTCTGGTGTGTTTGAAGACAGCTACAGTGTACTCATATAAATAAGACAACTAAATAAATCTTAAACAAAACAAAATCCAGGCATCTTCATGCCACTGAAACAAGTGACCTTGATATAGTGTCACGACATCCATTACCATGGTACAAAATGATATAAGAACCAGCTCTTAGGAGGTAGCCTGATAATTGTTCAATTCTGGTTTTCTGCAACTTCATGGTGGCATAAATGTTTAGAGTGCTGGCTAATGTCTGTAAAACATTAACCTTAAGTACCACAGTCTGTGGAAAGGTTGCATTGATTTTGATTGAGGTTTTAAACATGGTTGAAGCTCTTTCATTCATCTGAATTTGAGATTTTCACTGAGTGGGGTTGTAAATTGTAGCCTCTTCTCTCTATGACTAGTTTCCAAATTTGGTTCACATTGCCAGAGAGGCTAGGGAAGAGGTGTCAGCACAACTGAAGGAGGTGGATGGGGATTTCTCAGGCCTCCAGGAAGTCTCCAGGCTGTAACTGTGTTCATTTAGAACTCCACTGAATAAGGTGAATGTTTGGGTTTGTTTTTCAGACCTTTTAATGTTTAAAGTTTGGCTGATAAATATAAAAACCTGAATTTTTCTAAATTTCCATGAACCCAAATTTGATAACTATATTAAACATAGTACTTTTAGCATCAAATTAATGTTTCCCTTTTCTGTTGTGCTGGATATTTGGAAGGCATACTCTGTCTTACTTCAAAATGGATTAAGGTTGTGAGTTCTAATTGGATTTCGTCATTGCGTCAGATGAAGAGCTCTCTGAGAAATGGAAAGACACTTCCTCAAGATGAATACATACATCCCAAAAGAAATACAATTTCCTCAAAAACAAATATGGTTATTGGGGAATTTATATTCCCAGTTATCTATGAACGAATACCACCTGAATTCATTGGACTCACTGAATTAACCTCAAATTGGCCTAATGTATTCAAAATGGCCAATTTCTAACCCAGTACTCTGTCATAACTGAGCAGGAAGCCTTCTCACCTCAAGGTGGGCATCTTATGGATTTTGTTGAACATTCTATCCAGTCTCTTTAGAATGAGGATAAGAGCTGGCCTCACAGCCTCTGCTGACCAATCAGTAATGGGGAGCATCTCCATGATGTAGCGCCGAAGGCCTCGGCTCTCCATTGTCTGGGTGTCATATGGTGCCAGCTTCAGGAGGGAGTGTGCAATTTCTGCCAGCCTAAAATCATTTTTAGAAATAATGAAAACAAAAGCAAAAAACAAAACCACCACAGTGGAGCTATTTCTACAGTGTCATGCTGATCACCTCATACTAATCAATGTATCAACTTCCTAACTAAAAAAATTCTCCCCAACATCCTAATCCCTCACCTCTTCTCACATATATCAACATAATCATATGTGTACATGCATAGTCATGCAAAATCATGGGATATTTCAGAGAGTAGACACGAAGACAACTTAGAAAGATTATGGACAGGTCAAATGTATCTAGAGAACTCCACTTCTTTTTGTGTGTGACAGGTCTTATGCTACCCAGAGTAGCCTTGAACTTGCTGTACAGTGCGGCGTGCCTCCCTGCCTCCGTCGACCAGCAAGAAAGTCACGCCACTACTGGGATCTTCTCAGTCAGTTTTATTCAGGAGCACCTTGCTTGTAGATTCCCAGGACCCAGGACAGCAGCAGAGCTGCTGCTTTTATACTCTCCCAGGGAAGGGGGCGGGGTGTCATAGTAGATGCGGATTGGTGCACCAAGCCACACCTCATATTGCCCATTCGGGAGGGGCTATTGCTTGAGGAGGGCCTGAAGAGGGAGCCCGGGTTTTCCCAAGCAACTGCCGTTCCTAAGCAACTGCCATTCCTGAGCAACTGCCATTCCAGAGCAACTGCCATTCCTGAGCAACTGCCATTCCTGAGCAACTGCCATTCCTGAGCAACTGCCATTCCGTAGCTGATGAATTCTGATCCCACGAAGATAATCTTCAGTTCCTGAAGAGTTCAGATCCCACGAAGATCTTCTTCAGTTCAGATCCCACGAAGATCTTCTTCAGTTCAGATCATCTTCGGTTCCCGGATTTCGGCACCACTTGCGGCACACCTCCCTGCCTCCTTCGACCAGCAAGAAAGTCATGTCACCACCGGGATCTTCTCAGTCAGCTTTATTCTGGAGCACCTTGATAGTAGATTCCTAGGACCCAGGACAGCAGCAGAGCTGCTGCTTTTATAATCTCCCAGGGAGCGAGAGGGGGTATCGTAGTGGATGCGGATTGGTGCACCAAGATAAACCTCACTAGCATGTGGCCCGTTCATTGGTGCCACAAGCCACACCCATTAGCATAATGCCCGTTCATTGGAGCCACAAGCAGTGCCTCATTAGCATATTTTCCCTTCGGGAGGGGCTACTGCTTGAGGAGGGCCTGAGGAAAGAGCTGCGCATGCGCACTAGGCTCTCTTCCCTGACAGCCGGCCGGTCCTCCGCCATCTTGTAATGGCGGAGGGCCGGAGGGCTATCACTGAATGGAAGGCTTTATGGAGCCGGGGCTTCTCAGAGCCCAGGGCTTCTCAGAGCCGGGGCCTCTCGGAGCCTGGGGCTCCCCGGAGGCGGGGCCTCTTAGAGCCTGGGGCTCCCTGGAGGCGGGGCCTCTCGGAGCTCGGGGCTTCTCGGAGGCGGGGCCTCTCGGAGCTGGGACCTCTTAGAGCCTGGAGGCCTTCCCGGAGCCTGGGCAGCTTGCGAGCAGCTTTGCCGGCCGGAGTGCGGACGAGCGCAGGGGTGTTCCCTGGAGCCCGGTCACGGAGGCGTTCGCTGGGGAAGCCCGGTTGCAGTAGCATTTGCTGCTGCGGGGAAGCCCAGTCGCAGCGGTATTTGGGTATTTGCCGCTGCGCGGAAGCCCAGGTGCGGCTTCCTACAGTATAGTAAGGATTGATCTTGAATTTCATATTCTTTTTTTAATTAGATATTTTCTTCATTTACATTTCAAATGTTATCTCCTTTCCTAGTTTCCCCTCTGAAAATCCCCTATTCCCTCCCTCCTCCCCCTGTTTCCCAACCCACCCACTCCCATTCCTGGTCCTGGCATTCCCCTCTACTGGGACATAGAGTCTTCATAGGACCAAGGGCCTCTCTTCTCATTGATGGCCTACATTGATGACCAACTAGGCCATCCTCTGCTAAATATATAGCTAGTGTCACAAGTTCCACCATGTGTTTTCTTTGATTGGTGGTATAGTTCCAAGGAGCTCTGAGGGGTACTGGTTAGTTCATTTTGATGTTCCTCTTATGAGGCTTCAGTCCCCTTCAGCTCTGTGGGTATTTCTTTGGCTCCTTCATTGGGGACCTTGTGCTCTATCCAATGGATGACTGTGAGCATTCACTTCTGTATTTGCCAGGCACTGGCAGAGTCTCACAGGAGACAGCTATATCATGCTATTGTCAGCAGGCTCTTATTGGCATCTGCCTAATGACTGGGTTTGGTGGTTGTTTATGGGGTGGATCCCCAAGTAGGGCAGTCTCTGGACGGTTATTCCTTCAGGCTCTGCTGCGAACTTTGTCTCTGTAACTCCTTCCATGGGTATTTTGTTCCCCATTCTAAGAAGGAACAAAGTATCCACACTTTGGTCTTCCTTCTTGCGTTTCATATGTTTTGCAAATGTATCTTGGGTATTCTAAGTTTCTGGGCTAATATCCACTTATCAGTGAGTGCATATCATTTGTGTTGTTTTGTGATTGGGTTACCTCACTTAGGATGATATCCTGCAGATCCATCCATTTGCCTAAAAATTTCATAAATTCATTGTTTTTAATAGCTGAGTAGTACTCCATTGTGTAAATGTACCATATTTTCTGTATCCATTCTTCAATTGAGGGACATCTGGCTATTATAAATAAGGCTGCTATGAACATAGTGGAGCATGTGTCCTTATTTCAAGTTGGAACATCTTCTGGGTATATGCCCAGGAGAGGTATTGCTAGATCTTCTGGTAGTACAATGTCCAGTTTTCTGAGGAACAGCCAGACTGATTTCCAGAGTGGTTTACCAGCTTGCAATCCCACCAGCAATGGAGGACTGTTCTTCTTTCTCCACATCTTCACCAGTATCTGGTGCCACCTGAATTTTTGATCTTAGCCACTCTGACTGGTGTGAGGTGGAATATCAGGGTTGTTTTAATTTGCATTTCCCTGATGATTAAGGATGTTGAGCATTTTTTCAGGTGCTTCTCAGCCATTCTGTATTCCCAATATCATTTCCTTCAAGGATTAACTCATCCTTCTGGGCTTGAGAGACAGAACAAGCAACACCTGTCCTCATCCGAACCCTGCGGATGTATTTTTCACCCAAGAAATTTCGGATTTCAACCAAAGACCCATTCTCCTGGATAACGACGTTGATGGGGAAGTGAGCGTACACAGACCGCATCTTGTAACGGAAGCCCAGCGTAACACCCTTGATCATGTTCTGAACATGACTGCAGATGGTCCTGACGGTGGCCAGCTCCTTTCTGTTACCCCACCATTTGTCAACGCGGAGCCTTTTCTTCTTCTTTCCAAGCAGACTCAGCTCCACATTGATGTGATTGAAGTCCCTCCGCAGAGTCCCCCTGGGGCCCTTCACAATGACTGTGCGCCCCTTCAGAGTGATTTCGACATTATCGGGAATGTCGACAGTCTGATTGCTGAGAATGGTCTTCATCCTCGCAGTAGATGGGGCAAAGACTCAGCTTTGCAATTTTATGAGGTCCCATTTGTCAATTCTCAATCTTATAGCACAAGCCATTGCAGTTCTGTTCAAGAATTTTTCCCTGTGCCGATATCTTCGAGGTTTTCCCCCACTTTTTCTTCTATAAGTTTCAATGTCTCTGGTTTTATGTGGAGTTCTTTGATCCACTTAGACTTGAGCTTTGTGCAAGGAGATAAGAATGGATCAATTCTCATTCTTCTACATGACAACCGCCAGTTGTGCCAGCACCATTTGTTGAAAACATTGTCTCTTTTCTACTGGATGGTTTTAGCTCCCTTGTCAAAGATCAAGTGACCATAGGTGTGTGGGTTCATTTCTGGGTCTTCAGTTCTATTCCATTGATCTATCTGTCTGTCACTGTACCAGTATCATGTAGTATTTTATTGTTTTTTTTTTTTTTGTTTTGTTTTGTTTTTTTTTTATCACAATTGCTCTGTAGTATAGCTTGAGGTCAGGCATGGTGATTCCACCAGAGGTTCTTTTATTGTTGAGAATGGTTTTTGCTATCCTAGGTTTTTTGTTATTCCAGATGAATTTGCAAATTGCCCTTTCTAACTCTGTGAAGAATTGAGTTGGAATTTTGATGGGAACTGCATTGAATATGTAGATTGCTTTTGGCAAGATAGCCATTTTTATTATATTAATCCTGCCAATCCATGAACATGGGAGATCTTTCCATCTTCTGAGATTTTCTTTGATTTCTTTCATCAGAGACTTGAAGTTCTTATCACACAGATTTTTCACTTCCTTAGAGTCACACCAAGGTATTTTATATTATTTGTGAATATTGTGAAGGGAGTTCTTTCCCTAATTTCTTTCTTAGCCTGTTTATCCTTTGTGTAGACAAAGGCCACTGATTTGTTTGAGTGAATTTTATATCCAGCTACTGTACTGAAGCTGTTTATCAGGTTTAGGAGTTCTCTGATGGAAATTTAGGGTCACTTATATATACTATCATATCATCTGCAAATAGTGATATTTTGACTTCTTCCTTTCCAATTTGTATCCCCTTGATCTCCTTTCGTTGTTGAATTGCTCTGGCTAGGACTTCAATTACTATAATGAATAGGTAGGGAGAAAGTGGGCAGCCTTGTCTTGTCCCTGATTTTAGTGGGATTGCTTCCAGCTTCTCTCTATTTACTTTGATGTTGGCTACTGGTTTGCTGTATATTGCTTTTATTATGCTTAGGTATGGGCCTTGAATTCCTGATCTTTCCAAGACTTTTATCATGAAGGGGTGTTTGATTTTCTTAAATGCTTTATCAGCATCTAATGAGATGATCATGTGGTTTTTGTCTTTGAGTTTGTTTATATAGTGGATTAAGTTGATGGATTTCCGTGTATTAAACCATCCCTGCATCCGTGGGATGAAGCCTACTTGATCATGATGGGTGATCATTTTGATGTTCTTAGATTCGGTTAGCGAGAATTTTATTGAGTATTTTTGCATTGATATTCATAAGGGAAATTGGTCTGAAGTTCTCTTTCTTTCTTGGATCTTTGTGTGATTTAGGTATCACAGTAACTGTGGCTTCATAGAACGAATAGGATAAGAGTACCTTCTGTTTATATTTTGTGGAATAGTTTGAGGAGTATTGGAATTAGGTCTTTGAAGTTCTGATAGAACTCTGCACTAAACCCATCTGGTCCTGGGCTTTTTTTTTTTGGTTGGGAGACTATTGATGACTGCTTCTATTTCTTTAAGGATATGGGGCTGTCTAGATCGTTAATCTAATCCAGATTTATCTTTGGTACTTCGTATCTGTCTAGAAAACTCTCCATTTCCTCCAGGTTTTCCAGTTTTGTTGAGTATAGCCTTTTGTAGTAGGATCTGATGACACTTTGGATTTCCTCATGTTCTGTTGTTATGTCTCCCTTTTCATCTCTGATTTTGTTAGGATACTGTCCATGTGCCCTCTAGTTAGTCTGCCTAAGGGTTTATCTATCTTGTTGATTTTCTCAAAGAACCAGCTCCTGGTTTGGTTGATTCTTTGTATAGTTCTTTTTGTTTCTACTTGGTTGATTTCAGCCCTGAGTTTGATTATTTCCTGCTGTCTACTCCTCTTGGATGAAGTTGCTTCCTTTTGTTCTACAGCTTTTAGGTGTGCTGTCAAGCTGCTAGTTTATGTTCTCTCTAGTTTCTTTTTAGTGGCACTCAGAGCTATGAGTTTTCCTCTAAGGCCTGCTGTCATCATCTCCTATATGTTAGGTTATGTTGTGGCTTCATTTTCATTAAACTCTAAAAAGTCTTTAATTTCTTTATTTCTTCCTTTACCAAGTTATCATTGAGTAGAGTGTTGTTCAGCTTCCATGTGAATGTGGGCTTTCTGTTATTTATATTGATATTGATGATCAGCCTTAGTTCATGGTGATCTGATAGGATTCATGGGAATATTTCAATATTTTTATATCTATTAAGGCCCATTTTGTGACTGATTATCTGGTCAATTTTGGAGAAGGTACCATGAGGTGTTAAGAAGAAGGTATATCCTTTTGTTTTAGGGTAAAATGTTCTGTAGATATCAGTTAAATTCATTTGTTTCATAACTTCTATTAGTTTCTGTTCCCAGAATCTGTCCATTGATAAGAGTGGGGTATTAAAGTCTCCCACTACTATTGTGTGCTTTGAGCTTTACTAAAGTTTCTTTAATGGATGTGGATGCCCTTGCATTTGTAGCATAGATATTCAGAATTGAGAGTTCATCTTGGAAGATTTTACCTTTGATGAGTAAGAAGTGCCCCCTCATTGTCTTTTTTGATAACTTTGGGTTGGAAGTCAATTTTTATTGAAGACAGTGAGTGAATCAATATGACTAAATGCAATTCCTTATGTGGTTGAATAAGTGCCACAGTTTAGTTCTCTAAAGAGATGTGGTTTTTATCGCTTTCAGCCTTCTGGCTAAGATCAAGTGAAGAGACGTGGGTTTTTGTTTGTTTGTTTGTTTGTTTGTTGTTGTTGTTTTTTCAAGACAGGGTTTCCCTGTGTAGCCCTGGTTCTCCTGGAACATTATGTAGACCAGGCTGGCCTCAAACTCTATCTGCCTGCCTCTGCCTCCCAAGTGCTGGGATTAAAGGCATGTGTCACCACTGCCCGGCATAAGAGATGTGTTTTAGAGATAGCTTTGGGACATGTTTGAAAAATGATCTATCTAATGTAAGCTTGAGAACAATAGTTAGAGCCAGAAATGAGAAAAAAAAAAGATTTAGAGGTTAACATGTAAATTTCTTTAACCTTTTGTAATGAAAAATGGTGAGCCTACAAGAAAGTTTTCTTTTCCTACAGTTTTTTTCAATCCTACCTCCATGATAGCATGCATGTGCACACTGATTCGTGTTTTAAGAAGAAAATTGTTAATCTTTCCCCACGGGAATTCAAGAGTTCTTCTCACTGAGAAGGGAGGGGAAGACAAATAGCATGGGACAAAAAGTGGAACGGGGCAAGAAAGCGAGCATGATTGAGGGAGAGGGAAGGAAAGGAAGGAAACGGACATCAGAGATGCTGTTGCTTTGGGAACGCAGGAGGATGGAATAAGGCAGGAAATTCCTTTTGGCCAGAGAGTCTATCTAATCAAGAATATTTTTACTGAGACTCTTGAAGTGAATCAATCAAATATTATGCAAATGCAGAGTATAGATTACCTCAACACTGTTTCCTAGCTCTTTAGCCTAAGCCAAACTATTTGAACAAACATCTTCTGTGGTATTTGGAATATATAACCCCCATTTTCCCTTTTACAATTAAGTTTTTTTTTCTGATTGGGTAATATTCATTCTTAAACTTTTAAATATGACTCACATTATAAAATTTATGATTAGTTTGACTTACACACACACACACACACACACACACACAAATTACAAGAAACATTAATAAATGTAGGCACTACCTCAATGTATTTGGATCTGCCTCCTTCACAGTGTAACACAGAACATCTGTACTCAGTCAAAGAAGCATACACCTGTCTTCCATCAAAAGCTTGTTGTTCAGTAGTACAGTAATAGGGGACATTTGGTTAAAATAATCTGAGTAATTCAGTCCATAAAGTAGCTGACTTTTCACCCTATCCTGGCTCTGAAAATCTTGCTTGTGACAAATCACATAATGACATTATGTCAACTATCTACATGGCCACACGGAGCTGGCCCCTTATCTATTAGAGGGGAATTGTGGGAGGACACTGTTCTTTGTACCAGTCTTTTTCTTTTCAACAAATAGCAACAGGGCGACTTTGTTTGTCCTTTGTTTTCTTTATTTGCTTGTTTGTTTGAGACTAGGGTCTCCTTATGTAGCCATGATTATCCTGGAACTGTGAAGACTAACTGGCCTTGAACTTTTGATCCTTCTGTTTCTTAGCTCACTGCTTAATGGGGTTAACACCATGGATGGCATTACTTTTTTCTTCTATTGACATTATGGTTTTATAGCAGATCATATTTTGCTAATTACTTTAAGACTCCAGAAGGTCAATATAAAATTTATGGTTCAGGAATAAATCTAATATGATTTCATATTAATTTTTGTGCCAACCTCATCACAAACATAAATATGTACATGTGGTACTATCTTTTCCTAATCTACTTAGTGTATTCTGTCTCTTTATATGTTGCCTGAAAATAATAAACAGTTAGTTATACAAGTGATTTTAGAACTTGCAAACGTGTTATTTTTTTCCTTTGAAATGGACTATGATAACCTTGAAAATTAGGGCTTTATTTTGCAGCACTAATGTCTAATATAATGTAGATCATTTTCATTAGTATTAATGTCTATTGTACCTTAAATCTACACCAAGTACCAAGTAGTCCCTTAGGACTTGTTAAACTTTAGTGTTAGCCTCTAGAGGGTGCCCCAGTCCCTATTTTTCATTCCCTTAACCGTCCAAAGAAGACATTTCCATAGAATAGTCCTACAACCCCTAGACATACATAAACATGCACACAAATATACTCATACACAGACAGATACATATAGATATATACAGATGTACACACAGAAATAGACAAACACACATAAAAACACACAGTACACACACAGACACATACATGCAGATTTAGATACAGACATATACAAACACTGACACATACAGAGATACAAAACACATACAGACACACAGAAGCATGAAAACTACACAGAAACATATGCACATGCATATTGATACAGACACACAGTGACATACATACACACACACACACACACACACATAGAGACAGACAGTCACATACTCATAGAGACACACAGACACAGTCAGACACATAGACATACAGACACATACACAGAGACAGACAGACAGACAGACAGACAGACAGACAGACACACACACACACACACACACACACTCACTCACAAAATGCCTGTCTTTGAATGCAATGTTTGTGTATTCACAGAATTACTCGGGTGAATTAGAGATAAATAGAGCCCTCAGTTGCCAAGGCAACAACAGGTCCTTGAAACACTGCAGCCTCTGTATAGGAGCTGCACTCCTCAGAGTGAAACAAGCTCTTTCCCAGCACGGCACAGTATGGAGGGGAGGGCTGGGGCTCTCGGGCACGGCTGGGTGTGTGCCCACACCTCAGCAAAGGCAAGGGGCTGACAGGGAAAGAGCTTGTGTTCAGGTCATGCTTTTCCATCCTCTGTAACTTCACCTAGCACTTACTAAATCCCTTTCAGAAGATCATTTTAAGAAAAAAAAAAGCAGTTACTGTTCAGGAAATTGATGTGTTTTGGCAAATTACAATGTGGTTTCTGGAGGGGTTGCTGAGAACTGTACATTCAGTTTTGTAGATAGATTAAGCATTCAAAGTAAGTCTTTTGTTAACCATGAACTTTTTCTTTGAAGGAATTTTTATGATCCTTTAAAAAAAAATGCCAGAAATAAGCTACTAGGTCCTCTGGGATCACATTTAAAAATCTTCCAGACAGTAAATTATAGACTGAATTCCCATTTTAAAAGCATTTCCTATTTCTGAGATCCCTTTAATAAATAAAATGTTTATAAGAGGGATCTAAATGGTATGCACCCAAGTCACAGGAAACAAATTATTGTAAGTATCCCCTTTCTTTTCCTGGAGGAAGCCTTCCTACTCCCAGTCACCCCCTCCCACTCCACACAGCTCAGCCCAGCATACAGACACAGGCACATGGCTTAAGCTCTTAGCATCCCAGGCAGAGATGAGGCATTTGTGTGGGTACCTCATGTGAGACTTCACATCCAGCAGCTCTAGGGCAGTGACCCGTGGCTCGCCAGCCAGGTTTTGCAGGATCTTCAGCCTTGGCCCACAGTGCTTGTAGAATTCTGTGCAAATGTTCAGCAGAGATTCCCGGGGTCTTCTGAATTCCTCTCGAGAAATTCGTTCATCTAGTTCTTCTCTGGGAAGGCCTTGCCCTTCCTCTAGTAAATGGAGGTTTTCCCTGTGGGATTGGGAAAGATTAACTAGGATTCAGAGAACATGGGCACTTGGTTACTATGAGTGAAGGGTGTCACATTGCAGAGAAATATGCTTCCCGCTGAGTTAAGGAGCTGGTAGGCAGGGCTCCACAGAAGCTCCTTTTGGGGATGAAGAAAATTTATTATCCCAGAAGACCACACTGCAGTGGCTTTCCTAGAGCCAATTCCTCAGGATTGACATGGAAATGGTTACGTCATGCATCCACTGTAGGAGTTAAATGGAAATGGTACCTAGGTCTAACGAAACCATCTCAGTGCATCAGAAGGGGTGTGAAATAGGAGCAGATCTTTCTGTACCTGATAAAGTGCAGCTTGGCTCCTTGCTCTGGGTACCTGTGAATCGGAACAGCAATCAGAGTAAGCTTCAGAGCAAGAAGGGGGCTCCTCGGCGGAGCCTTCAGAGACTGCTCATAGCAAAGCCTTCAGAGGTACACACTTTGATAAATGCACATTGCATATTAACCCTCGAAGGTACTGTCTTCTTTCATCAGGTCACCAGATATACAGCAACTATCGTTCCTATAAAACTTGTTTCGTTGTCATATGAGGAGCATAAAGGAAAATGTAAGAATTGATATAAACTCATGGGATATAGCCAAAGGAGGGAATTAAAAAAAAAACAACTTTGAAATCTGTGTCTTATTTTTAAACATGATGGGGAGGAGAGGGTCTCTCTACTCCAAGGCTTGGTGAAGTCTCTGGACATCTTGGAGTCCAACAGACCCAGCACAAGTGCTACCTCATGAAGGCTGCGTGAGCTTGTTATGATTTTCTAAGCAGCTCTGGTATTTTCTTGTATCTCTAAACTCTCACCCTTTTCTTATCTTGGGATGTTTTCCTTATAGGGTTTCATGTTTAATGCTGTGAGATGTTTGTTTGTTTGTTTGTTTTATTTTGTTTTCAGGATTCTTCTCATCCCCAGTTACTGAACTGTATCTGAGAGGCCACAGAAGCAGAGGGCACAGTGAGTTACCTGGTGTTCACTCCAGACGACATGGTGTGGTTGGCTGTGGTGGTTCCCTTGTGACCTTGGTCGCTCCTGCTCATCTGTGGGGCTGTCATGGGCCTGCAACAGTAACAGTGGTTTCCAGAACAAAGCAACAGAGGAGGAACATTTCAGAAGTTCTCAAGCTGGGAAGCCCACCTAAGGAAGTTTGCAGATCTTAAAAGGATAGGCGGTCCAGCTTTGAACTCTTCAGTCTTGAGAGGCCATTAAAAGACAAAGCACCTCCCCAGGTCTATACACATATCAGAGTTTAAGTTCTAAGTCTTGGTTCTCAGTAGTAAGGCATGACTCCTCAAATAAGACTTGTGCTCAAACTGTAAGTGCCAATTGATAGTAAGATAACTCAGCTGTTCCTTAGGTGGCACGTAATGTGTTTATAAAAAAGATAAAGAGAGAGAGAGAGAGAATATGGTCTATGGGGGTGTGTGATGAGGTATGGGTCTCAGCGGGCCCATGTTGAGGCTTCCCTTCCCCCCCCCCCCACCGCCAGGTACCAGCCACTAGATAGTGTAGTATAGAATAGAGCTTAAGAATTAAGAGGGTAGTAGAGGCAGAGAAAGGCAGAGAGAGGAAGAGAGTAGAGAAGTAGAGGCTGGAACACATGGAGAGAGGGGGAAGGGAATAAGGAAAGGAAGAGGAAGGAAAAAACCCAAGAGGTCAAGAGACAAACAAGAGAACAAGAAAGCAAGGGGGGCTGGGGGGGGAGGCAGCCCCTTTATAAAATAAGTGGGTCAGGCCTATCTGGCTGTTGTCAGGTAATTGTGGGGTGGGGAGCTTAGATAGAATGCTAACAGCAGGCAGTCCCCAAGTTGCTCTTGCCTTTTTTGCTCTTAGCCAGCCATCCTCTGCAGACCTAGAGCTAGCTCCCACCATGCCTTTCCTGCTGGGATAGCTTAGCTTTCATTTACACCCAAAAATCTCCTCACAGGACAGCTTCTTGAACTTTGTTTAGGGCTAAACTCTGGTACACATGTGGGGCTTCTTCCCAAGATCTCTTTCTCTATTGTTTGATCCTGTTCCATAACAAATCTATTCCTTCTGGAATAGAGTAATATTCTGAGGTTTATATTTGATTTGTAGTTTCTAAAATTACAGTAAAAAAATCCTACTCTTTATGAATAGTAAAATAATAAAAGAATGCTTAGTTAGAGTTACAAATACACATCTCAAAAAACTAAAAACGAATCACATAACCAATTAAAATGTGGATTCCATTTTCATATCCACTAACACAACCCTTTACTAAAGATTTGTTTACCACTGGCTAAAAATCTCCATAGAAACTCATCAAGTTCTATGTAATTGTGTGTTTAGTAATCATGTAGAAAAGTCATCATTATTGTTACTGCCACTCATTATTCAGAGTACTTAACACTAAATAGCCAGGTAATTTAGGTAGTATTTACAGTTATAAGCCATAAGGGGCTGAGTAGCCGTCTCTTCAAAGAAAGTTGTCCATAAGCCATAAACAAAGGCCAGGTTTTAGAGATGGTTAGTCACAACCAGTTTCCTCGTCTTTTCAATGAATACATGTTGTTTTAGGCTGTGGATATCATCTGCCTGTGAGATTACCTGGTGAGGACCTCCACACTGTACAAAAGGGCTTGTAGCGATGTGGCCAGAGCAGCTGTGGCAGCAATCTCCTCCCGGGCAGCAGGCACTGTCTCTACCTGGGACGTCTGCCTCTTCATCTTCTGTAGGTAGCATGGAACTAAAGCTTCCAAGACCATCAGCATCTGAAGGCTGTAAGTACCAGAAAGAAAGCCAGGTCACATTGCACTGGACCCTGTGACATCCAGGAGCATGGAAATGCCACCAGAGGAATTCTATTCTCTTTCTTGTGTTAACACCAAGCAAAAGCAATCATTCATTAATTCAGCACCCAGCAACAGGTGAAAAAGCCTCTCTTAATGAAACGTGAGCTAAGTAAGAATTAGCTGTTTGTGTAAGTGGCTGGAAGAAGGGCAGAATATTGGCGAGGTGCTACAGACCATTCTGGTAACAGGCTTCATTCCCCAGCAAAGCCTCTGTTTGAGAACGGGTTAAGGGCAGTTTTTCAGCCAAAGTAATTTTGAGACACCATTAAATCCTTTCCCAAGAAGCTGCCTTTGGAAGCCTAAGCCATTTTGAAGCAAGAGTTGGTAGATGCTGTTATTTGATGGAATCTGGCAATACATCCTTAAGAGAGTGAGAGGACATGCCTCACTGGATAGGGGGCACACTTGGTAGAGTAAAGAGCTGCCAGAAACCTCAACTTAAAGAGAAAATGGAATTAAAACACCAAGCATTTCTGCCATGTCTCTTTTAGCACCAGGCCCTGCCTTCTGAAGGGATAGCTGCATAGACTCAGAACTCTATGGTAAGAAGGTGACAATTTTCAGAACTTGGTGGGTATGGAGTTAAAGCTATGACACAGTTTTAGGTCCTAATATATCTATGATGGCCTAGCAAAAGGAGGCAAGAAATCAGTGTATTTCCTGAAAAGTAAAGGATTTTGCTGTAGGTCACCAAGGTCTTAATGTCAGTGATAATCCGAGGTATCTAACTGATGATGTGTAGGCATCTAACTGATGATGTGTAGAATACAAAATAGAACAGGATGTCTGTGTTCACTCTAGAGTGCTTCCTGGAGCTGAGTATTGCAGGAGGGACAGGGAACTGGGAGCAAGGCCACACACTATAGACTGCAGATTTTCTTCTATTAAAGACCACAGTCAGATGGCTGTCTACCTTTTGCGTAATGTCTCTTTCTCATTAAAGATGACAAAAACCCGGAGCTTACATTTTTATTTATCCCTGATGTTTCTTTCCAGAAAAGAGCTCAATTAAGACAAATCCTGGCTACCTTTTGTCCTCTATACATTCAGTTGGAGGGGAGAGGAGACGCCCATCTAAAGAGCAGATGTACAAAGACAGTGAGCAAAGTAAGCTTGGCTCCTCTTTCCCTGGAGTGTGTGCCAACAGAACAGGGTTGTTAAAAGGAGATGAAACTTAGCTATCTGACCAGAGCCAACTTCCTGGAACTGGGATGATTCACTTCCTATGTGAATCATTTGCTTCCCTGTTTGTGTCAAAATAAAACAGGAGATTTATATCACTGTCCTTTGTGTCCTCAGTCCTCAGAGGGGGTTTTCACAGATGGTTTAAATGTCTGTTATGAAATTTTGTCTGCTAACAGCTTGTAATTATGTAAGTGGAAAAATATTTTTTAACAAGAGTAAACATCTTTGCCTCTGTATAGCATTCCAAATTTGGGGATTTCAAATTCAGGAAGATTTACAGTATTTTTCAGAACTTCTGCTATTAAAAAAAAATTCTAAATTTGGTTTTTTTAGGAGATTGCTCATCAGAATGTTACAGAAAGATGTGCCAAATGCAAGCTTCCTCATTCAGTTTCATTCCTTCCCTACACCTACTCATCAGCAGGGATGGAAAGGAAGGCCGTGCTCATCTCACCTTCGGAATGACTCAGGAGCGTACGCCACCACGGTGACGCAGAGCTTGATGGCTTCACCGATGGAGAATGTCAGGTCTTCATTCCCATAGCAGAAATCTGCAAAGACACAGTGTGTGGGACTCCAGGAGAAG
This sequence comes from Mus minutoides, assembly GCA_902729485.2. Taxonomy (NCBI): domain Eukaryota; kingdom Metazoa; phylum Chordata; class Mammalia; order Rodentia; family Muridae; genus Mus; species Mus minutoides. The sequence continues at coordinate 114,891 of CACVCL010016932.1, forward strand.
CGGCCAGCATCACCACCAAAGGCCTTGTCTTTCCTGCTGCATTTGACCTTTTATCTCTTAGATTTTCATTTCTCAATTCTACAAACTATATATATTTCATCTGAAGGGAACAGAACTCTGCTTCCCACATTCAAACAACTGGATCACAAATAAGGGAGATTTTAACAATCTCACCTAACAGAAGCTACTCAGGCATTTTAATTGCCTGAGGTAGAAAAGAAAGCTTTGTCTTTGAATTATATCTAATTCTATGCATCACATAACCACAAAAGACCATTAAGAAGTCTATTTGCCTAGAACTGATGAAATTAAACTTTTTGAGTCGGGGTCTACTGAGAAATGTTTTGCTATGATTTTCATGACAGAGGATTCCTTATTCTGTAGATTCTCAAGAAATTTAAGACAAGAAAATTTTAAAAAATCTACTCACTCAAAGTGTAACATTGTTCTATTTGTTTTTGATCTAGTTGTACATACTATATAATCATTTTAGTTATGCAGAGTTAGTTATAATTGATTATAGACATACATACATTTATTTGAATAATTGCAACAGGAAAAAAAAGAATACTGGGGTGGGTTTGCAGTTACCTAGTGACTTAAGGGGCTTCTCAGCTTTAACCAGCTCTAGAATGTCCAGTATATCAGTGGTTTCTCCCTCCAGAGACTGTAGCAAGTCAAATAGACACTGAGCAGACACGCCTTTGCTGGACCCTGTATTGGCAGCATCCTACATAAAAACAAAACAAAACAAAACAAAACAAAAGAAATCACTTTCAGTTCATTGATTGTTACATTAGCACTAATATTGCCAATTGAAAATTCAAAACTTATAAGACAAATACATATATATATATATATGAATGATATATTTATATCTGAATATCTATGTGCAATTCAACTTATATAACTCTGTCTGACATTCTGCTGAAGAATTTTAGGGCTCTACAAATGCCAGCAGTAAGTTACACGTTTTAAGCTTCCTTCCTGTCCACTCTGGAGTTTTGCAACACCTTGCCTGCCTCTGCACTCTGCCCAAACAGAAGTGATGCCTGGCTCCCTGCCCTTGCCTTTCAAAGTTCTCTTTGGTAGGTTTTCACTTGTCATTCAGCTCTTACTCACCGGGAACTCCAGGAGAGGGGCCACACTAGCAAACAGCTGGAGCACAAAGGGCTTCCTGTGTAGGATGTAGAACTGGTGGCAGGCAAATTCGATGGCACGACGCAGCTGAGGGTTGCTTTCATAGTCTGAGTATACCTACAGAGAAATAGCCCCATACTTAGAAAATGCCTTCACAGTGTGCCAGAGTGGTGTTTACTTATAAAACTTCCCATAGTCCTAGGAAATATAGAAAGGGTCTAGTGTTTCCCACTGGTAGTATAGAGTGTAATATATAGCATCAGCTTTCTTGAGATAACTTGGTGATAGACATAAAATTCCTATAACCCATAAACATATTTTCTAGATTTCCCCCCCAGGAAGCTTATGACTAGACATTTATTTCAATGAAGGAAGTAGACAAAAAGTTTACCTTAAAATATCTGCTTCTGACTAGTTGTAATAGTGAAAAACTTGAAATAAGTTAATAATAAGTGATAGCTTGTTAAGCTGATTATGGTACATGTATTGTGTAAATAAACCACACTTTCATTATCTACCCATCAGTTGATGGGCACCTTGGCTGTTTTCTGGCTGCTGTGAACAGACCAACATAGATCAGGGACAGGTATGCATCTTTGTAGTAGCTCCAGCATCCTTTGGGTGCACAGCCATGAGGAGTACAGGTAGATTGTGTAGTAGATATCTGTTTAGCTCCTAGGCACCTTCACTCTGATCTTCAGAGGTGGCACCGGCTTGTGTCTTTCCCAGCTCTGGATAAGCACTGCCCTTTCCCACATCCTCACCAGCACTGTCCTCTTTTGTTCTAGGGGTTTGTCTGCTGGTCTGAGATCTTTGTCCATTCTGACCAGGGTAAAATAAAATCTCCAAATGTCAGAAGTATAGCTGTTGATGCCTTAAAGCTCAATAGCTGTACGAAATTCACATGACGATGGTCTTTGTTACTAGAAAAAAAGCTATCCATTTGAATATATGGTATAACGTAGTTTTATTTTTTGATGCCTGTGTGTTATATTCAGGGAACAGAAATGTTTTCTGGAAAGGAGAGTTGCAGGTGATCTGCATGTTTTGTTTAAACTGTATTGTCTCAATTTTACAGTGAGTGTAAGTATGCTGGCAAAAAGAGGAAATGCCATTACTTGAAAATGAGGCAGATAGTCCTGTGGTAAACAGGTTTCTTGCCATCACTGGAAGAAGCAGATTGTATTTTGTACAAACGTACACTACTTTCATAATGTTCATTAAAATGTTCCCCCAAACAGGCAGCTCGAATTAGCCCCAGGTCCTGTCTGACTTATCTTCAGTACTGTACTCCCAAGTAGAGTCAGATGCAAGCTGGACAGAAAAAGTCAGCTCCTCCTATCCCTTGCACCTAAATTTATGGCACTAGAATTCCCTGTTCAAACTGAGGCCACAACAGATGGCAGCCAGCCATCCAGTTCCCTCAAGGACAGCACAGAGTGTCCCTCACTGTCTACAATACCTGCACTACCACAAGGCTTGGTAAAAACACACACTGCAGGGCCCTCACACAGAGTTTCCTATTTGGCAGGTCTGAGTTGGGGCCCAGCAGAGTGAATCGTTGTTGGGGGTACCGAGGCTGCCCATCCAGATGCCACATTTTTGGAGTTACTGTGCTATGTGACATGGAAAGACTATCCCAGTCCCTAACTCTGGGGCAGAATCTCAGGACAGCACCAAATAGTGTGAGCTCTTGAAAAACCTATGTGGGGATTGCACTGGGCGCCTTCTGCGGTAACAGAGGAGATAACTTTGTCATGGAAATGCTTCTCTTTACAAATATTATTAGATTGCTTGGTCTGAGCAGGGCTGGGTTACGTTTGTAGCTGGGATAGGAAACTCCAGGCACCTGCAGCATGGTGGGGAGAATCCACTGATAGCCACTGAGAGAGAACAGGTGATTGAAGTGGACAGCTGTGTTGATGACAGTGGCCGAGTACTGCCTGAGCAGGGCACTGTCTTCTGGGTGGAGAATCAGAGCCCCATTGAACACATTGAGAAAAAGCATGATTTCGTCTCCCCAGGGAAACTCGCTCGGCATGCCCAGGAACATCTCCTCCAGGAGTTGGATCCACAGGCTTTTCTGCAGGGTGTCAAGGCCAAACAGTTCCTTCCCAGCTGTGAGAACAGGAAACAGCAGAGACAGAATTAGCCCCACACCGGCCCTGTCAGCAGCATAAGCCCTCCATCAAATGCCAGGGCACAGCTATTTCCCATTTATTTGTTCCCATTCCAGAATATGTCCAGCCAAAAGGTTCCCCAGCACAGCACTTCTTGCGTCTCTAAGGATCTGTGCACACTTCTTTGATTGTCTCTAGGCAAGCCAGGACAGGTATCTGCTGTGCTGTGCTGTTAAATAAACTGCATTGCTGAAAGAGATATTGTAGTTGGACAATGGTTAGGGCTGGCACCAGTGCCTGCCTTTTCTTATCTCTGTTTAGATCAGAGCACACTCTCTCCCCCTCTCTCTTTCTTTTAATTTTAATTTTTTATTTACTTTATATCTGATCACAGTTCCCTTCCCTCCTCTCTTCCCAGTCTCACCCTTATAAATCCTTCCCTTCAGTGACCCTACTACTTCTCTTTAGAGAAGGGGAGAAGCCCCCTTGGGTACCACCCCACTCTGGGGCATCTAGTCCCAGCAGGTGTAGGCACATCCTCTCCCATGGAGGCCCAACCAGGCAGTTCAAGTATCAGGAAAGGGGATCAAATGGTAGGGAACAAAGCCTGACACAGCCCTTGTTCAACTTGTTAGGGGACCAGAACTCTTTCTGTTAGAAACTCTGAAGTAAAGAGATGTTAATTGAAGTTGCTTGTCCCAAATCAGTGATGTGAGGTTCTCAGCTGGGTTTCTTGCTATTTCTTTGACACTATCACACTTCAGGCATAAGTTACAATAAAATGCAGAGGACTTAAATGGGCATATCCAATGGGTTTTGCAACAATATGTTGTTGAGCCCTGCATAGCCTTAGTGGGGACAGAGTGGCATAGCTCCTGCTCCTGGGACAGAGCCCGGGTGAGCCTCCATGAGTGTGGGATGGCTGCTGTGGATGTAAGGCTTGTTTGTGTATTAATGTACATATTTTCTGGACCCAGTACTAGCTGTGGAGAGAAGTAAATGATTTGATATGTAAATTAAAAAGTGGGCTTTTGGTCTGCCTGTGAGGAGCCAGCACAGCAGGAGATCAGTTCTTGTTTAGAATTTCTCTGGAGAGAGCTGAGCTGTCTGGAGATCTCTGGAGAGCGAAAACAGCTCTCCAAGATGTTTTTCTAACAGGATTTCTGATTTTGGTTAGAATATTCAAGATTTTTAAAATAGCAGCTTTTCTGATTTCAGTCAAAAAAACCCCATGAGCAATCCAGATAGATAGCTTTTACAATTTTACTAGGCAAGAGAGGGATGTCTGAGAGAGAGAGAGAGAGAGAGAGAGAGAGAGAGAGAGAGAGAGAGAGCGCTGTCTCAATCAGAGTTTTTAGAATAGTAAGGAAACGCTGTCTAGAGTAGGGCAGAACACACAGAGGGGGGAGGGGGAGAGGGAGAGGGAGGGAGGGAGAGAAGGAAAGGGAAGGGGAGGGAGAAGAACAGGGAGAGGGAGAGAGGGAAAGGGAGGGAGAGGGACAGTGACAGGGAAAGGGAGGGAAAGTGACAGGGAGAGGGAGGAAGGGAAGGAGGGAGGGAAGGAGAGAGGCAGGTGGGCAGAAAGGGAGCGCAGCCTGGAAAGCCATCTCAGCAGGTCCTAGGCTGCCAGCTTGGACCCACAATTTGACTTTGAGTCATTTGTTTTCACCATTCCCAGACACCCCTTCTCTCAGAACTCCCTCCAAGCTGAGGCGGGTCCTTGGCAGTATGTACTCAGGTACACAAAATCCAAGGACCCTGTAGCTAAGTTTTGTGCTTTCCTAAAGTTCCCTCCTGCCTTTGCCAACTTCTTCCCAGCCCAGAGTCAGCTACTGTTCTGACTTGTGCAGGATTAGCTTGGCTCCCTTTAATCTTTTTATGCCCTCAATCTGAGTTTCAACACAACCTCCAGCCGACCACTCTGAGGAATCCTCAGGTTTGAGAACCCCTGGGGTCCAGTGGTCAGATCAAACCAAGAGTAATGGCTTTTGTTTTCCCCCTGTAGTACCTTGCGGGTCACTGAAGAGAGAAAACTCAGCGTCTATTGCACTCCGAGGGAAGGAGGGCAGCCTTAGAAGGTCCTCCTGGAGCATGGAGACATGTGACTGCTTGTGAGCTGTGGGGATCTTCTGGGTAAGGGAGATGAGGAACAAAACTCGCCCTACTTCCTCCAGCTTCCGGGTGAACACCTGGAGGGGCAGACAGAGAGCAGAGTTAGGAACTTGAAGAGTGGAGACTCTGTAGATCGGCAGGCAGTAACAAACCAGGATGATAAAATGAACCGGGGAGGGGTGGAAAGAGGAAAGGGTGTTTTTACCACATAGGAAGAAGTGTTTAATGGACTCTCAGTCCCGGTGCTGTCTGAGTGCAGGGACACTATGGCCTCAAGAAGCACAAGGAAGGGATTGTCAAGAGAGTCCAGAACTACACAGAGCCGCGTTTGTGTGGGCATCCTAATACAGAAGCCTTTCTCTAATGGGGAGCTGGCAGTTACAATTGCTGCTGCTTCTCCACAGATGCCTTAAGCTGTTCCCCGGTGGTTCTGGATTTGCCTTTTTAACAAAAGGACAAAGTGGAATCTAGGAATACATTATTCATAGAAAAGCTGATAGTTCCTAGATAACTCATTTGTTCCAGAGTTTGGAAGGCATGCTTTGTGGCTCTCTCGGTCTCGTCTCTTCTTTTCTCTTGGTAATCACTGGGCCAAGGGCTAGGATTAGGAAGTTCCTGAGTCATGAACAGTTGTTGCAGAAAATTATAGTAATGCCAGACCATAATGTTCACCTCCCTGGGGAACTCAGATATCTCGAGATTCCAGCTCAGAGTAGAGAGCACAGTGCCCTTTTATATCACTCTTTGAAGTGTGATTTTAAATGTGATATTCATAAACATGTGCCTGTGAAGTAGCTTTTTTGTTTGTTTGTTTATTAGATATTTTCTTCATTTACATTTCAAAAGCCCCCTATACGCCCCCTATGCCCTGCTCCCCAACCCACCCACTACAGCTTCCTGGCCCTGGCGTTCCCCTGTACTGGGGCATTTGATCTTTGCAAGACCAAGGGCCTCTCCTCCCATTGATGGCCGACTAGGCCATCCTCTGCTACATATGCAACTAGAGACACAGTTCTGGGGGGTACTGGTTAGTTCATATTGTTATGCTAGTGCCTTTTAAATACAGAAATGGGTGCTCACAGTCATCTATTGAATGGAACACAGGGCCCCCAATGAAGGAGCTAGAGAAAGTACTCAAGGAGCTAAAGGGGTCTGCAACCCTATAGGAGGGACAACTGTAGCATTTTTGACCATGCTTTCGACTATCTTGCTGTCAAAATTTAAGGCTGAGGTCACTCTGGTGAGGTGGTCTGTGACACTGTTCATGGCGAAGACCTTTCAGTTTTAAGCCAGCACCTCTCACCTGGCCGTAGACACAGCATCTTCTTTCTTTTAAAAGCAGTTTAGGCAGGTAACGTTAGCCATATTAAAGATTTACTTTAGTGTTCTAAAACGTTGCCATCCTCATTTATCTTAAGTACAGTATTCTAATGTGAAATTGGCATCTTTGATGTGTACAGGAGAATTGAATTGATCGCTATCTTCAAATTATTCTTTATATACTTTACTTAAAAAATAAAAGTTAATAAAACACGGGCACATTAAAATTTTACTAAGAAAATGATCAGTTTTGGAAGGGTGCATAAAGTCATGTTTTGCATGCAGATTGCTGAATTTCCCAAGGTCAGAGTCTGATTTGAGATCAAGCATGTGATCGCTAGCTATTCTGCTTTTCAGTATCAAATGTAAGTACAACTGCTTGGCTGTGTCTTTTCCTGACTTAAAAAAAATGTCAGATTTGTAGTTAGCTGCTCAGTAGGGATGGAATCTAGATCGATGGCTCTTAGTTCAATGCTCTTTTGAGATGCATATTCTTACTTATCTTCATCTGGGTTAAGTCTGTGTCAGTAGTGTATGAACTATACTATTTACCCTTTGTGTGCATGTGGCACGTGAGTGTAGACAAGCGTGCTTGCCCGTGGTCAGTTTTGTGTGTCTTCCTCTATCACTTTCAATCTTATTTTTGAGATCAGCTATTGCAGAGCCTAGAGCTCACAATTTCATTGAGGGTAGCTGGCCGGAAAGCTCTTACTGCCTTCTTCTTTCCTCTAGCCCTGGGATTACAGATACACACTACCACTTGTAGCCTTTTGTGTGTGTTGGGAATTAGAACTCAGTCTTTATGCTTATACAGCAAGCACTTTACCCACTGAGCCATCTTCCCAGCCCCTAATTTTTTCTCTGAGAGAAGGCCTCATGGAGTCCAGGCTGTCCTTGAAATTCATATGTCGCTGAATTCATATGAGCTTGAACTCCAGATCTGACTTCACCTCCCAGTCATACACTATTATAAGTCACTTATGTATTTTTTAATATCATTTTATAAAAGTATACTCATACCTAGGAAGTAGCCAGTTAATAAGTTAGAGTATTTCTATTATATGCTTCATATTATCCCAAGTGAGTTTCTCTGAATACATTACACACCAAGATCCAATGTAGAAAACTTGCATTTTTGAGGGCACATTCTTTTGAGCATCGTTATTTATCATTCATTATCTAAAGAGAGGTATATAATAGAATGGCAAATGCTCAAGGCTGAGAGCGTGTTTACAGATTACCTTCCCCCAAACATGACCCAGAATAAAAAGACATGATTAAACACCTGCTTCTGAATGAGCTCCTGCCCCTTTTCCGGATGCATATGTACCAGATTCAGCTGTGGCGAGACAGACCTCCTGAAGGGATAAATGTCTCGAACATAGGTCTGTGGTGGGTTACACAGAGAGAGAAAAACCAGTTCAAAACTAGGTATTTTTATTTTCATTTCTTCTTTATCCAAAACTCAGGCAGATAAAATATTCATTTATTTTCTAATGATTTTTATTCTTGTTACCTTACATGCCTCATTTCCATAGAACCCTAAGAAAAGGCAAAACCCCCTCCTCAGGAAAGCTTCACTCTGCCCAGTCAGGCTACCCACTGTCAGCACTGGGCACAAGGCCGGGAGATACATTAACCTGTTAGAGGGTTAATCTAAAGTGATGCTGGGGACCACCTGAGGTGTTATTTTCTTCATTAGATCATGTTCCCATCATCATGTTTAAAAAGAAGAGAAAGAAAGTCAAGATAGAGCTAAAATTCCAAACAGGCAGGCAGTTGCCAATGCTGTATGAATGTGATGGTCAGACTTCACTGTCAACTTAACCTCATGGGCTGTGGACCAGGACCGAATAAAAAGGAGAAAGCAAGTTGAGCACAGACAGCCTTGGTCTGCTTTCTGACTGTAGATGCCATATAACTGATGTCCTTCGCTAGTCCTGTCACCATGCATTTCTAGCCTCGATGGGCTGTATTCTCTCAACTGTGAGCCAAATTAAACTTCCCTCTCTTAAGTTCCTTTCTGTGTGGTATTTGGCCACAGCAATGAGAATGGCTGCCAATACAATCCAAAAATGTGAATTATCCACCATATCAACTGTGACAAGGAGTTAATTGCTTAAGCTGGCATATCTCCTGCAGTGACTACAATTATGCCAGCACTTGTACCATTCTCACTTTTCCTTTACAAACCAGGACATTCAGGGGTAGAAAAGTAAATCAATTGCCCCGGAGGCAAAGAGACCCAAGTGCCCATGTTTACAACCTGAATCAATGATGCTTTACCAATAGTAATCTGCACTTAGGGAGGGTTTGGTGAGCCCGGACACAACTCAGCATGGGCATCATGACTGCAGACTTACCTTGTTATAGTGGATGAGGTTCCATCGTTTATCCATGAGAAAATAATGTGTTGACTGGGATTCTGGGATGTTGAAAAACTCCAGACACTCCTAGAACAATAGCAACAAAATTTATACATGTCTATGGAGAGTGTATTACATGGTCGATGGATAGTATGCTAGAAGGTCACAGGATAATTCTTACAGGAACAAGAGAACCTATAGTGCTACATTTACCTAAAGGAAAAATAGTAAAGACTGGTAATGTAAAACATCTATTCTTATACTGTCTAAAGTGGCACAGTTTTAATCCTGATCAAGTACTAGTCTGTGAAGGGACAGTGGTACCTAGTAGGCCTAGGATTAGGGAAAGCATGCTTTGTAACAGCATCAAGAATACTCCAAACGATAATGCATCCACTGATTATTGTGAATTATCTCCAGAGCTATCCATGGAAAAAAACCTGTATAATCTAACTGCTATGCTACTTCTGATAAAGGAAACAGGCCAGGGAGGTCCTATGATTTATGGTAGACTGGCCGCAGTGAAGCCATGGAGGGAACATGCTGTTCAAATCTTGGTATCCACCATTCAACTCAAGTATGCAAATGTGATGTTAAGAGCTTGCTAACTTCCAAGGACCTTACATAGTCACTGGAGACCTCGAAAAAGTCTGAAACAGAAGTCATGGTACCCACTACATTTTTCTACTTATATTAGGATTCAGAACTGGGTTCCAGTCTTATCTAGTGAGGTAAGATTACTGAAGACTTGGGCTCCAGATGAGTGGAGATTGATATCCTCCTTATTACTTTACACTACAAGCCTTGCATGGATGAGTAGTGATCAACTGTAATTCTTTTGAGGGGGATTGTTACCATAACTCTTAGAAAATGTTTGTGTTTTTATGGGGTTTCTGTGTGTGCAAATGTATGTGTCTGTGCATCTGTCTGTGTTTCTTGTGGTTTCTCTTTAATCTTTTTCTTTTGTTTTGTCCTAGTCTGGTGTTTTTTATTTATTTATTTATTTATTTATTTATTTATATTTTTTTATACTTGTGTGCTTTGTAATAAGAGAGAGAAAGAAAGGCTATGGATTTGGGTGAGGTGAGGAGGGCCAGGGAGGAGCTTCAGAAGAGCAACCATGATCAGAATGTATGATATGAAAATTATTTTTATCTTCAATTTCAAATTAAAACTTCTGTTTTCAATTTTAAATAAAAAATCTATTTTCAATTAAAAAAAGAAAAAAGGAAAATTCTTTCTTTGCTTACCTTATTTTTTTCCCCTAAGGAATATATTTCCTGCATATAGATTCCACTTTGTATTATATCAGTTGATAGACTGAATTTACTTGGTGAGCAAAACTATGGCACATTGAAAACCTAAAACAGTAGCACCAAATATTCCTAAACCAGATTCTACAGCTTTCAGGGGAGTTGGAGATAACATCCAAGGCAGCACTGTTGTTTGGGACAGAATTTGCTCAATTTTGACTGCTTTAATGCAGAGTTAAAATGTCAGTTACAAGTTGGGGAACTTACATAAGTGTACAATAGTAAAGGAAGCCCTGGAGAGTGGAGAACTGGGTGTGTTCATTTGAATACAGAAAATGCCACTTATTTTAACTCCAAAACATGTTTACTGTGGGGCCATTGTTATGCATAAAAATCATTTCTGTCAATAACAAAACAAAACTCTCCTACCTTCAGCAGGGCTTCGAACTGAGTGTCTTCATGTACTGGCAGCTGTGTTGGGATGTCACACTCATTCTGCCCATGGACTACCAAGGTTTTGGTACCTATTCAAATATACATGTAACCATGCACATAGTTTTTCATGTAAGTTTTCACTTAAGGCATAAAACATTAAAATTAAATAGTGTAAATAAGCTGGTATCCATTGTCGTTGTTATCAAAGTTCTTTTCACATTAGGTAGTTTGTTCTTGAAACAGGAAATAAGGTCTTACCTATTCCTGATAGCTCAGGCTGATAAAAAATCAGCTATGTTGCCAAACTCTTGAGAATGTGAGTGCCAATATGGCTTTTTTGATATTAAAAAAGGGCCTATTGTTCTTTTGTATACTCTACGCAGCATACAAATACATAATCATCCAGGTCACCTGTTGGATGGTTATCACAAACCAGGCCTTCCAAGTAAGCATTGATATACAAAAATTAATATGTTCATCACAATTGTGAGTTAGTAATCACACTTATATATCAGCTACATGGAAAGGAAGCATGAAAATGGTTTTGTTTTTCCCACAGCTAATGCCAATTCTAAGTCTAATGAAGGGCAGTGTTGATTTTAACACAGACTTCTTGGCTGCTGGAACCTGTGTTCTCACCTCTGCATATACTCTTTCTCTTTATTTCCATCTGCATTCATGATACTCCCTACATGGGGATAAAACATTAGTAAAATCTTCGTCTTAGGGACAAGCCTGATGTGCTGTGTGAAGAGGAACTAACTGTATCTAGAGTTTATGCTACATGTTGTGTTCTTTTCTAATTCTCCCTTTTCCTGTTTTTTTTCTCCCCTTCCAGCTTTTCATAAAGCCTTCTCTCATTGGGTTTACAAAGGCCCAGGGTCCTTGCCATACAAACAATGTCATTCAAACAGCAGTGCCAAAAATTCACTCACAATGGCTTTCAGTTTAACAGGCCCTCTGCTACACACTTAAATAAATTTTTAACCTTGGCTACTCTTCAAGGTCTGATTCACAGGCACTCTGTTCAGAGATCTGCCTTTTCATTCCACAAGCTCTAACTTTTGAAGGGGCTATTATATTTCCTCTGACACTTCTAAACAAAAATTCTTAAATGCATTCAATGTCAGGGGTTGGGACTCTGTTTTTCTTGTGAATGAAAAATTCCCATGTCTTTTGAAGGATGATAAACACATACATGTATCAATATACATGTGGATTTACCTGGCATGGAAGCAGTGACCAGCAGCTTCACTTCACATTGCTCCTTCTTCATCGTCTGCTTGAGATCCTTGAAGAAGAGGCCCTCCACATACCCGACCACCTCCCACAGGAAGGTTAGCGTGGCAGAGATGGCGTCCATACCCCACTCACACGGAGTCCTCACAAAGTACATGATTAACCCCACCTGAAGCAAAACACCAACAACCACAGAGTCACATTCTTCTTTCACTCTTATTCCCATTGTCTTGGCTTTTGTTTTTAAGATGAAATCATCTTAACATTCATATAGTCTCTGCTCAAATGTTTCTGTAATACTTCTAATTACACTAATCAGGAGAAGAGATGACAGGAGAACTTGACCAAGCTGGCTCTCACTTGGATTGGGAACTTATTTTTTTCCCCTGGGCTAGCCAACAAATGGACACTGATAAAGAAGACCAAATTAGTCACAGACAAGATAAAGGGATTGCAATCATGTCTTATACGTGGTGTGAGCCAAGTTTAGCAGGCTGCTATAGATACATGTGCATACGGATATTTCCCTCATAAAAGAAAGGGAGAAAACATCAACAAAGACATTTGTTTGTTCTCTGCCTGGATTGAGGGACAGTTTCAGAGTAGCCAACGTTCTCCAGCTCTCAAACTGCATGCATATTCATTTGGAATTTACAGGGAAGGGTGTGAAGAAACATGTAAATCTTGGAGAGGTCAGAGAGAAGCTGTCCAAGCAAGATAAAGCATAAAGAGCAGCTATGGAAAACTACACTTGCAATTTCATTCTAGAGGGCGAGCACGTGTGTTTTAAACAGCAAAGTAGGAAAAGGGGATGGGGGGTGGGGGGCTAAAAAGTGTCATAAGACAGTTGCCTGATGCTAAAAGGAGGACCAAGACAATAACATTTATTGAGGATCTACATGCCAAAGATTGTGCCAGGCAGGGCTTTCCCCACACTAAAAGTGGAAACTTCTGCTGCCCATCCTTCAGTTTATACAATTATTGGGAATTTATTGGAAGGAGTGTTCCATATCTCTTTCGCCATGTTCCTGATTCCTATAAGAAAATTCCATTAGCTGCTGAAACTCACCAAGTAGTTGAACAGGATGTGTGATGTTTGAGCTGGAAAGTCTCCAATATTTAAGAGAAGTTTGCGGAGCATGTACATTAGCTCATCCTGGAAGAAGAACAGAATCAGTCAGCCGCCATGCTGACAAAACCTCACTGCTTGAAATGAGAGGGTAATTTCCCTTACTGTTGCCCATTTGTCAATTTCAACTATGTCCACCACTTTAGCATGATAGAGGAGAAATTAATTACCTGTTGAAACTGATAGTACCTGTGATCCTTACTATTTAAACGAGCCAGAATACTTTTCCTTTATGGATAACATATAAATATCACCAAGCAGCAGATGGTTTTATTTTAAAATAAAACTTGGCACAGTGTCAACAGGTAGATCCTGTGAGAGTTAGGTCCGCGGTTGTACTCGTGATAGCTGCCAGGTATAATGGGAATGTGGGGACCTAATCTGAGAAACTGATATACGCACTAGGTTAACTGACTTTCCAAATGTAGTTACCTAGGTTTCAAATAAATGTGATAAAAGGAAGCAAAGGAAGATAAATTGAAATGTCTGCAGTTAAACTTGCTTCCCAGAAACCAAACTTAATCTTCTAGTGACGATAATCACCACAGAGACCCCAGTAAAACCTTATTAATCACCAGTTTGTTTTCTTAAAGTCCAGGAAGCTACTCTTATTTGATACCTTACAGGTGGTCTGGTGAATTAGCTTTTGGGGTGATAGAGGAAACTAACATATTTGAATAACCCCACTAACTTTCCAGGCTAACAAACAACAAGAATTCCATAAATTATATAACTCTAAAAATATAAAACTGTATTTAGTCTTTCTCTAAAATATTGAAAATATTGAAAGTCGGGTTACCAAGCAACGTACCATACACACTTGGAAAAATCAATTACTGGAGACATCTGAACTGAAATACCAAAATTGAATGTTGTTTGTCATTACGTAAAAGGCATCTATCGGCTGCAACTTGAAGGACACTGACAGCACAGGCAGCTCGGTAAAGTTCTTTGCTTGCTTTCAGTGGAGTGCACGCTCACAGCTAAGCTACTGATAAGGAACAGGGACTCACTTGTCTATTGCTGATGGTCAGTTTTTCCAGAAAATGTCGGAGAACTGTTGATGGATCTTCAATTAGACAGTTCCACAAGACTTGCTGGGCCACAGCACTGACTTTAGAAGAGAAAAGAAATGGCCATAAGTCCATAAATCAGAAAAATTTTTTTCAAGCAATTTACTAAGCTTTGATGAGTTCTTTCTTTCTGCTTTCAAAGGTTTTCTGTAGTTGAACATCTTCTATCATGTGAGTCTCAGGGATCTAATTGGCTGACCTGCCAGATAAGTGGTACCCAATGGTCCAATAGGAATATTGTGGTTATCAGGGAAACTGACCACTTTCTGATCAAGGCCTCTCCATAGGATGGATTTCACGGATGGTATCATACTTTGGTCAATAGCTCATGACTAGGGAGAACACAGGCTCTGCTAGAAACCTACTGGTGTTTTACTAAATGGTCATGTTGTTAAATTACTTTCTTGATGTTTGTGTTTATAACTACAGACTTATGCTGCTCTGAACCTTGGTCAAAGAAGCTCTTTTTGCTGGAATAATGGCTTAAGACAGAGACTCATGATTGCTTCAAGTCCTTATTCTCAATAAGTGGTTGCAAGGATTCAGCCATTCAGTGGCTATTCTGTATGAACTGCCTCCCATCTAAGCCTCAGGAAATGTTGTCAAAGAGTCAGTAGAAAAAAACATTAGGAGCCAGCAGATAGAGAATTACTATAAAATGCTTTCTTCTAAATAGGACATAGTGAGTATAGAATCAAACCACAGCAGATGCTGTTGCCTGCACAAGACTAAAGCATCAAAACTCCAGTATGGATGGGAGAGGGACTCCCAAGTACACACTTTTAGCTCAGGAGCTATTGTCATTTTATAGCTGCTGAGGGGAGGATAGTTAGTTATCTCTGGGCATGTAGCTATTAGCAGGTTGCCTTAGTCTTAGAGGATAGCCCCACACCATTTACACATGGTCAGCAACAAGTAAATGAAAGGGGCTATTAATAATGATAACAATAAAAGAGAAACATCAGGGCTAGGGGGATGACTCAGCAGTTAAGAGGACTGGTTCTGTTAAAGAGGATTTGGCTCACAACTCTAATTCCAATTCTAGGATATCTTCTGCCCTCTTTTGGCCTCCACAGGCACCAGGCACAAATGTGGTACACAGACAAACAGAACACGATACACATGAAAAAAAATAAGTAAAAACTAAAAAGAAGAAGGGGGAGAGAGAGAGAGAGAAGAAGGGAGAGAGAGAAAGAGAAAGAAAGAGAGAGAGAAAGAGAGAGAGAGAGGAAGGAAGGAAGGAAGGAAGGAAGGAAGGAAGGAAGGAAGGAAGGAAGGAAATATCAAGTCGTGGAGGGGAAGGGTTCATGGGCTCAGAGTGAGTTTGAGGTAGGTAGAGAGAAGGGTACATAAGATTAAAATTGTATACATGTATGAGAATTTCAAAGAATTAATGACAGTATTGTTTCTTAAAGAGTGAAATGCAGTGAAATTCGCTTGCTTATTGTAGAACAAAAATGTCTTTTGAACACTTTTTGTATTGCAAAGTGAAAAGTTGTTTTTTTCCACATTGAATATCTTCCTATGTAAGGAAAAAAAAACAAACGAACAGGAGTGGTTGGTCTTTAGGTATTGGCATTACTCTGCAAGCACTGCCTTTGCAAGGGCACGTAGTTTTCCTTGTCTTAGGGACCAACCTAATGCTGGCAATGTAAATCTTTTTAAAATTAAAGCCAAAAGTTCATTGCTCTTGATATAAATTCTGATTTAAAATTTACTTTTTATTTTTTTAAACAATTTTCAGACTTACTTATTTTATTATATCTATATGAATATTTTACCTGCATGTATGTATATGCACCATATATGTGCCTGTAAAGATTATATCAAAAGAGGGTGTTGGATTCCGTGGAACTAGTTACAGATGGTTGTGATCCACCATCTTAGTGCTAGAAATCAAACCAATGCTCTTAACTGCTGAGCTATTTCTCCAACCCCTTTGTAAATTCTTAAGCAATTATTTAGGTTTTAAAATATGCTTTTGTTTAAAATTCAAGTGAACTAGAGGTGAACTTTTATTATCCAGATACTTTAAATAGTATCCATTTGAACAAGATAAAGTAGTTGAGTTGTCAGTACTTAGGTTCCTGGGAATAAATAGATAATCCTGTGCTCCTTCATTATGACACAGGCCAGGCTAAGCTTCTCTGGATCTCTAGGGGTAGGAAGCAGAGGAGTGAGGTCAACAGTACATGCTCTTCAGTTTAAGCAGTGGGCACAGTTCTGCCGGCTTCTAAGCTCAGAGTTCAGAATACAGCACAAGTTTATCATTCAGCCTATATTTTGAATAAATAATATCAATTTTTGCTTCAGAAATTAACCACCCTATTAAAATGAAGAGCTATACAAGTAAATATTATGAATAAGAAATTATAAATGTAAGCTTTTGTTTTCAAGTATATTTCCAGATAATTAAAATGTGCAAGTGCGCACACACACACACACACACACACACACACACACGTGTGTGTATGAGTACGTGCATGTGTGTGTACATGTATATATGTTGTGTTCACATAGACAAGGCAAAGTTTCTACCACTGAGCTCTACACACAATCAAGAGATGGAGTGTCCAGGTTGAAACTAATTACTGAAATATCCTTATAAGACTTCAAAAGAAAAAGCAGTGAGAACTGCTTCAGTACGGCAATGTGATGTTTAAACGTAGAAATAGAGAAAAAAATTGAAGAGAAAAATGAAAACTGATAGGTTCATCAATATAGAAAGAGCTACTGGGTCTGTTTTCCATATTTATACAAATCATATATATATATATATATATACATGTATATGTATATGTATATTTCAAAGTAGCATATATAAACTAATGTTTTTAACTCTACATAGCATTATGCAGAACACTAAGGTAATTTTCGCAACTATGATTTCCAAAGCACTGAGAATGCTATTATAGAGAGGCAAAAAGACTAATTGTTCTCCAGAGCTTGGGCATCCACATTATTTTTAAATATTCATTATCATATGTGATATACAATGTACAATGGCACTTACAAATGTTCATACTAACAAATCAACTCCATACAAAAGGGATTTATAGCTTTCAGCCTTTTTATTCACATTGTGAAACAATACTCCAATGCTTGTTCCAAACTCATGCTTTGTCAGAGAGGTGTTAGCATGACAGTCTTCTCGTTTCTTCACTAACCATGGCTAGTTTAATTTGAAATAGGTTTTGCAGTTTTGTAAGCAAAATGTAAAAAGTATTGTTTTATGTAACAGTGTTATTTATGTCTGTTATCATCCCAGAGACTACTTAGATATTTTGCTCATTTTGGGGGTGAAGTTAAAAATAAATTATTGAGTTTTACTATTAAAACTCTTACGCTTTCTCTGGTGGTATGCATATGAATGATTGGAAGAATTTTAGCCTTAGCTGAGTCTGGTCATGTAGGCCTGTAATGCCAGCTACTTGTGAAGGGAGTGCCGAGACAGGAGGATTTCAAGTTCAAGGCAAGCCTTAGCTGTAGGTGAGTTTAGAGTAAGCCTGGGACTCTCCATGAGATTTGATCTAAAAAAATTTTAAAAAGAGGATTGGAGCTCAGTGGATTAACTCTTGGTTATTATGTGCAGAACTTGGGTCCAGTCCTACTTAAGCATAAGGAAGCAAGCAAGCAAGCAAGCAAAAAAGAAAGGGAGGAAGGAAGGAAGGAAGGAAAGAAGGAAGGAAGGAAGACAAAAAGTATTAACCTTTTGTCTATTGTAACTATAGCATTTTATTCCTAGTTTATCATTTCTCCTTTCAAACTTCTCTTTACTGATATAGCTAGAAAGGTAATCAAATAGGAATGAAGGCTTTAGTGCTAGTGAATTAATAGATTTCTGAGTTGGGCAAAATCACTACTGACCTCTTGATAGTCAAATAAGTACTGTTATATTTTCTGGTAATAAAAAATTCATGGATCTAGCTATTGATTTTAATGAAATTTCTTGCTAAAGGTAATAAAAGAAGTAAGGGAAGGAGGCAGAGAAAGTGATAGCATTAGTATGCTATGTAAAAACTCTATAATTATAACATGTACATAGAACAATCCAGCATACAATCAGAAAAATGTATCAAGAGAAAACTCTGGTTTCCATCAAACAAGCAGCGTAAGAACAGAACAGTATGACTGTCCAGATGATACCTGCCACGCCATCTTCCCGCACCTCACCATCCTCCATTAAATGAACAATGGGAAGAACTGCGGCACAGATGCATGCTGGGAATACTGCTTGCGGAGGCTGAGGTACATGGTGGTTCGGTGTGTGCTCAGTGGCATGCTCCTCATCTGGAGGGAGAGACAAATTTTAATGCAATCACGATTTGCAGTTCAAATCCTATTTGGTAATACAGTCTATAATAGTGCTAAAGTAAAAATAAATGTGACTTTATAGAGCGTGCTTAAAACAACAAAATCAACCATCTTCCCAAGCGCTGTCATTAGTCTTATGATGTAGCAGAAGACATGTACAGACATATTGAAAAAGGAAATAAGTTCTTTTTTTTTTCAACTTTTATTAGATATTTTCTTCATTTACATTTCAAGTGTTATCCAGAAAGTTCCCTATACCCTCCCCCCTCCCGGCCCTGCTCCCCTACTCATCCGCTCCCACCCCTTGGCCCCGGCGTTCCCCTGTATTGGGGCATATAAAGTCTGCATAACCAAGGAGCCTCTCTTCCCACTGATGGCCAACTAGGCCATCCTCTTCTATATATGCAGCTAGAGACATGAGCCCAGGGGGTACTAGTTAGTTCATGGTTATTCTTCCACCTATAGGGTTGAAGACCCCTTCAGCTCCTTGGGTACTTTCTCTAGCTCCTTCTTCCTTGGGAACCCTGTGTTCCANATATACCAAATTTTTTGTATCCATTCCTCTGTTGAGGGACATCTGGGTTCTTTCCAGTTTCTGGCTATTATGAATAAGGCTGCTATGAACATAGTGGAACATGTGTCCTTGTTACCAGATGGAATATCTTCTGGATATATGCCCAGTAGAGGTATTGCAGGATCTTCCGGTAGTACTATGTCCAATTTTCTGAGGAATCGCCAGACTGATTTCCAGAGTGGTTAAACCAGCTTGCAAGGAAATAAGTTCTTAATATAAAATCAGTGAAAATAAAATTCTAAGCAAGGCCTAACACATTTCTCATAGATGTCACATGTTACAATCATGTGTGAGAGATTTATAAGCATGAATATTGAGTAGCAGAAAGCATGTAAATTTAGGGTAAAAATGATGTAACCTAGTCATATTATTGTCCTTATCTAATAAATATAATAAATACTAAAATTGAAAATCTCTTCAATTAGAATACAGGGCAGTACAGGTAATAAAAGTCAAGAATGATACTAAAATTATCTAACGGTATGTTAACATGAAAATAAACCCACTTTTATTATTGATACATTATATCATATATCATATATTATATTATATATTGTATTTTATACTATATATTTTTGATACATTATATTTTATTATTGATACATAATATTTTATAAAAATGAACATTTTTATTCAGTTCTTGTCAATTCTACCTTCTTACCAAATGCATATGGGATATTAAAAATGATAGATGGGTGGGTAGATAGATGATAGACATCTTTATCTACGTTTGTTAAAAATATATGAGGTGCTCAAAGAATCAAGAAAATACTGTTCATATTCAGGAACAAAGACAATCAATAGAAACTCTCCTTGGGATTCTCAGATGTGATGGTGAATGCTTAGGCAATGGTTTTAAAAGAGCCATTACGAATATGCTGCACTTTCATACACTTCATATAAATGTAAAAGTGATAGGAAATAAACATTACAAACTGTGTCTCATGTGACACTTTTTGTCATTTAATATAGCAGACATAAATCTTAGTTTATCTAAATTGTATTAAATGAAAATGTATTAAAATTTCCAAACAGAAGACAGGTTTAGTGGAATGGATAAAATCATGAACATACAGGCTTTTTTCAAACACAATCTATATATAAGAATCATAACATTGCCTGAGATGGGAGAGGCTTCCAGGAGTCAATGAAGGTGACTTTACCCAAGATGCCTAAGAGTTAGGACATGGAACATGAAGAAGGCACCCTGTATAGTCAGGCAAGACCCTCAGTGAAGGAATAAGGACACCAACTTTTGACCCAAAATTTGTCCTGTTCAAAAGAAATGCAGGGACAAAAAGATGGACCAGAGACTGAAGGAATGACTAACCAATAACTGGCCCAACTTGAGACCCATTCCATTGGCAAGCACCACTCTCTGACATTATTCATGATACTGTTAAGCTTGCAGACAGGATCCTAGCATAACTGTCCTCTGAAAGGCTCTATCCAGGTGCTGACTGAAACAGATGCAGATTCCCACAGCCAAACATTGGATGGAGGCTGGGGAATCTTATAAAAAAAGTTGGAGGAAGGAGTAAAGGCCCTGAAGGGGACAGGAACTCCACAGGAAGACCAATAGAGTCAACTTATCTGGACCTCTAGGAGTTCTCAGAGACTGAGCCACCAACCAAAGAACACACAGGACCCTTGCCCACACATACATAGCTGGCATGTAGTTCAGTCTCTATATGAGCTCTCCAACAATTGGAGTGGAGGCTCTCCCTAAGGTTGTAGCCTGACTGTGGTTATAATTCTTCAACAGGGCTGCCTTGTCTTGACTCAGTAGGAGATGACATGCCTAACCCTGCAAAGACTTGATGACCAGGGTTGGGGGATACCCAGAGACCCCACCCTTCCAGAGGAGAAGATGAGGAGAAGTGAGAGGAGGGTCTATGTGAGAGGGAGGACCAGAAGAGAGGGCAGAGTTTGGAACACAAATTTTAAATTTAAAAAGGAAAAAAAAGAATCATAACATTGTTATAAAATACAAAAATAAATCTTATGAACAGAAATGAAAAGAGAGTTGGACTGGTGAACTCCATACTAGATAATGTGTATTTTAAGAGAAAAATTCTTACTACAGGTAGAGAAGGATATATTTTCATAAAGATTCAGCTTATCTCATGTCTCTAGCTGCATATGTAGCAGAAGATGGCCTAGTTGGCCATCATTGGGAAGAGAGGCCCCTTGATCTTGCAAACTTTATTTGCCCTAGTACAGGGGAACACCAGGGCCAAGAAGTGGGAGTAGGTGGGTAGGGGAGCAGGGCGAGGAGGAAGGTAGAGGGAACTTTCGAGATAGCATTTGAAATGTAAATTAAGAAAATATTTAATTAAAAAAGAAAAAAACAAAACAAACAAACGAAAAAGATTCAGCTTATCAGGAAGCTTAATTATATGCATGATTTCATCTAATAACATAACTCTAAATCATATAAAGTAAATAATAGCAGAATTAAGTAGAGAAAGAAACAATTTGACTGGAGATTATATAATTTTTCATAAGAGAGCAGTTGAACCGACTTCACAAGAAGATCAAAGACCTAAAAGTTATTGTAATACAGAAGGATCCAAAATGTCAGCAGAAAGAATCAATGCTCCCCAGCACAGAGCAGAGTTTAAGCTTCAAGGGCTAACTCACACAAGGCTAACTCAAACAAGGCTAACTCACACAAGGCTAACTCACACAAGGTGTGCTTTCTCATCCACTGTGGTGAGTCAGATGTCAGTATCAGTAGGAAATTTGGGGAATTCACAAATATGTGGTAATTACGTTGATTCTAAATAACCAGCCAATCAGATAATAATTCACAAAGAACATTAAAAGGACTTTGATATATATGAAAATGAAAATGACATATATCTATTTTGGGCAATCAGCAAGAACACTGTTTAAATGGCAATTTATACCTATGTGTATACTCAGCTGTGTATATTCTCTGATACTGAAACTAGATGATGACATCACAAGATGTGAAAACTGTGCACACATATCGCTTCTGAACACAGAAGTGAAAATCCTCAACAGAGTACTGTCAAATGAGATCTAGAACCATGTAAGAGAAAGAATGCACACTATGAACAAGATGCTTGTATTTGGAATGCAATGTAAGCATGGTATAACATATGAAAAAAGTAATACAACACACCATGCCAATTAAGTGAAGAATAATACATGAGAATAATACATGAGAATTTTAATGAATGATGAATAAAAATCACTTGACAAACATATGATGTCATGACTAAAATATTAAAACCTTGAGAATCAAAAGGAGGTCTCTTTTCACTTGATAAAGATAATTTACTAAGTATTCATGGTTAATATCATAATTGATGGTAAAAGACTAAATGCTTCACACTTAGAACTGATAGAAAGACAGTATTTTGTCACTGTTTATAGTAACATTGCCCTTGAAACTAAATAAGGGTAATTAGTCAATAACAAGAAATGGAAGGAAACTACATTAGAAAAAAAATTGAATAGTCTGTGTTTGCAAATGACATGATTTTATAGATAGAATATCCTATGGAACATACACATCACTAGAAATAAACTCACTAAGTTTTCAGGTCATAAACTATATACAGAAAAATCAATATTTATTACTACATGATAGTAATAAAAAGCCTTGTATGTGAAATTAGAAGAACAAGTTCTTATAAATTGGCAACAACAACAAATATATAATAAATTCAACGAACAAATTCAATGAAGGAAATGTAAGATTTGTGGGATGAAAAAAAGCACACATAGTGTGAATGGACAGAGAACGCATGTTCGTGGATAAGAAACCTTAATATGGCCCATATTGATTAAGATACATCATTTGCCTCTTTTGAATATTGATGAGACAACCATAAAATTCACACAGGAATGCCAAGAGATCAGGGATAGCTAAAATAATCTTAAGGAGAAGAACAAAATGAGAGAGAACCCTCACTTTCCAACATAAAAATTAGCTAGGAAGTTAAAACCAAGACTGCCTGGGATTGAGATCAGCATAGAAACCGATACAGATAAGTATGATAGAATTATGATAACAAGGATAGACCATTTCACTCACAGTTGAATGATTTTTGAAAATAGTGACATGAAAATTTAAGGAAGAGTGTAATTAGTGATTAATAAATGGACTTCTAGATACATCTGAGCAAAAGAATAAAGTTGGATGTGAATGCCATACCAAAACCTTGAGCTCAAAAATTGCTCACATAACTAAATATAAACTCTAAGCTATAAAGCACTTTAGATATTAGAATATGTTTTAGATCAAATTAGTCATCAAGAACAGCACATTGGCAATGGGACACACCTTCAGCACTGACTGCTGAACGCACGGACCAGACTGACCCTCTGCGGAAGGAATAGTTCCTGTGCGAAGTACTGGAGGTGCAGGATGGACTCACAGACAGCCGTCGGGATGTCAGATTGGCGACTTCTTCTACTGGCAAACAGAACAGGGAATGTAAATTTTGGTTTTATGACCCAAGTTGATCATCACCACAGAGTAATGTTTATATCAAGTACTGCCAACCATAATGCTTAAGCAACTTACTTAGAAAACAAAACAAAGACCTTCTAGAGAAACTAAAATTTCTTTCTAAAATTTCCCACAAAAACCAGAAAAGAAAATTGAGGAATTTAGAATGGTTCATGATTCCAGTTTTGGTAATCAGCAGAAAGCTATCTACACTTGGGAAGGTTAAAAGCAATGAATGGACTATCGCATTTTAAGAGTCAGTGTTATTGCTGTCTTGTGCATTCTGGATTCAGCTTTCCTGAACCACAATCAATGCTTACTTTGTTACCAGACTGATTTGTTCAAGGTTACTACCGCTCTCTAGATACAGGACAATTCTAAACATTAGAAAACAGTCTCTGATAGTAAGTCCTTCCCCTGTGGCATAATCCCCCATGAAGTCTATGTCAGCCATGAAGGCACCTTCTTCCTCAGGCTCTGAGTTGGGTGTGCAGGTGGGCTCATAGCAAGCCTCTTGGGTGATGGGGATGGCGGTGATGAGGCTCGCCTCACGACCAAGGCGTTTCTTCTCTTCCTCCTGCTGCAAGTTCTTTAAGATGTGCTCTGCCCTCTGATGGGAGCGGGACACTGCCCGGGCAGAGAAGGATTTCTGTGGAGACACAAAAGCAAGTGCGCGGTCAAGCTTCTTGCAGGCTCATAGGCACAAAGAGTGACCCCCAAGTCACTTAAAGGCGGGGGTTTTCCCTCAGGAAATACTAGGCCACCCAAGATCTCCTGATGTCTCTAGGACCATATATAGGGCAACGGAGAGATATGGCATGGTTGTTATGCTTCAAGTTGGTGAGGAGAGTCTCTAGTGGTCACTGACCTTACTCTGACCACTGACCCTGTCCCTACAACTCTCAGGATCTATCTCAGCGTAAGCATCATGATTGAGGAAGGCATAAAAGGTGTAGACACTGCATGGGATGAGTCTCCTGTCTCAGCATCTATCTCAGCGTAAGCATCATGATTGAGGAAGGCATAAAAGGTGTAGACACTGCATGGGATGAGTCTCCTGTCTCAGCATCTATCTCAGCGTAAGCATCATGATTGAGGAAGGCATAAATGGTGTAGACACTGCATGGGATGAGTCTCCTGTCTCAGCATCTATCTCAGCGTAAGCATCATGATTAAGGAAGACATAAATGGTGTAAACACTGCATGGGATGAGTCTCCTGTCTCTTTATTTTCTGTCTGTGGAACGGTAGATTGGTTTTTAATGTTTTTTACTTCATATTCTGCATTCACCCTGGGTACCACTTTTTAATGGCCTACTTTCCATCCAATAACACTTTCCTACAAAGCACTCCCAGTGGGATACTGTATTTATTGATAAATCCTCTTTACCTTGGGCTGAATTGTTGGTTGATAAAATGAGGTAAATCATATACTTATCTGAGAGGCATATCTCTTTCTTTTTACCCTTGCATGTTCTGTCTTTCTATTTTATTAACATTATATGATAAACATACTTCACTTAAAGCCTGTTTGATGAAAGTTGTTCTCTGTGTTCAAACAGTGAATTGATATCACCTGAATGTGTAAAATAGAATCATTTCCACAAGTTACAGATGTTCTTCAGGACTTACATTAAAGCATAGGGGGAAAACATCATCAACTATAGAAATTTAATAAAAATTTTAATATATATATTCATGAATTAGGTCATGGGTGGCCTAGTATATTCAACTAACATTTTCAATGACCTGTGAATTAAAATATCAATAATTTATTTTACCATCCAAAGTAAATTAGAGTAGAGTGAACTGATGTCCCTGTTCCCATCTCCTCCCACACTAATCTAATCTCCTTACCACCTTACCATCGTATTTAGGAAATGCAATGAATAATGGTTTTCTTTTGTCCTGAGACTATAGAGGTTCATGAAACCTCTTCCAAGGTTTAATTCAGGGTTGCCTAAATCTATATTTCTAAGCCATGCCACTAATATTTGGTTCAGAATTAGCTATCTCTTATTCCTTGGAGCAAGAGATGACTTGCAGAAAATATATTTTTAAATTAAGTATAAGGTATAGCCTTTCTGGAGAATATTTGGGAGATGTATGACATACCGATTATGTAAACTCCATGGGAATTTGTTCATGGAAATAATGATAGGTTTGCACAGAAATATATTCTCTTTCTGTTTTTGTTTCATTTTTGAGTTAAAAAATCTTTAATTTAGAGGTGTGTTATTCAATAGATGATAATGGTGTAGTTTGGATGAATCATCTATTTCAGAAGGCACATATTATTTTTTCCTGTAAATAAACTTTGCTGTATCTGAGCTATGTTACATGCAGCAGAGATACGTACAAGCACTGTGATACCCCAGGTCTTGAATGATGGTAGCAATGGTGATGGTGGTGAGAACAAGAAGATGAGAAAATAAGGAAGCAGCAGAAGCCGCTGCCTTCATTCCTTCCTCCTGCTGGACCCATCTATTTAACCACTGGGCAGCTCACACATTGTAGTTAAATTAACATAACACCAAACAGCAGCAAAAGTGTTCCCTTTGCCAGGCAACAAATGCCTGTTTGTCTTTGACAGTAAAATGAAACGTAGCTTGATAGAAGCTAGTTTCTACTGTACCCAAGGTGGTGGGTCACTGTGGCTTTCTGTGTTATTACATTCTCATGATAAGAATGGCCAAATGGTCTCATGCATCCCATCCAAGGTGAAGGTAGGGAAAACAAAGGGCCTGTTACTCACAGACTGGTCTTCGTTAATGGGGTCCTGGACACTCCCGCTGCACTGAGGGACCCACGGAGGGTCAAACATTGGGACAGATGGCATTCCAAGTACTGGTGAGGGCAATGTAAAGTTTATGCTGGGAGGCGGGATCTGTTAGTAGACACAAAAGAGTGAGGTGAGTAGGATGGAGTAAGAGCTAGAGTGAGCCTGAGGTAGAATTAGACAGTCTGCCTTAGTAGGTGTCAGGGCCTGAGTGGCTCCCTAGAGGAGGAAGAAACATCAGAGGAAAAGGCTGGGTTCTAAGACTTCTCTGTTACAGGACATAGGATGATCCTCTTTGGTCCTCAGTTAGCTCATCCGTAAAATGATATGTTTTAACAAAAGGATACTGAGTTGTTCTGATCACTCTGCTTTACCCTAGACATTTGTAGGTGTGTGGTCAACCAGATGCCTGGATGGTTACAATCCAAACTTAGCTTGTGACTCCTGAGGATGGCTAGGAGATATTTAAGAATGCTACTGCCTTGATTTTCTCGTTCTATATTCTAGTATATTTCAATTTGCTTAGCTAAATACAATTTACTTATATATGAGTTAGGTTTATTGATATAATCAGAGGGAAAAAAGAATTCTTTGGCTGTGTACTGTGGATTTGTGGATTTAAACAAGCCCAAGGTTGATTGTGCTGATGTAATTTCCATGTAGATAACATCTCTCACCTTAAAAATCTGCTGTGCTCCCTCCTCCATCCTGGGCCAGACCTGATAGCGAAACCTCCAGAGCGTGTGGAACTTGAGGACAGCATTCAGCCTCTGTACAGTCTCTGCATGATGGAACTCAGACATCAACATGTCTGACACAGCATCAGGGACCTTCACAGCACACAACAGGAACATGGCGGCTAGAAACAGCCAAGAATTAATTCATCAGCTGCACATCTTAAGGTGTTGTGTTGTTTCAGGGATTGTGGGAATACGGATCTTCTATCTTCTTTAAACCACTCTGGAGGTGAAAGAGGTTGGCCACCAGTAGTGTCCAAAGCTAACGATAGTTCAGACAATAGACACTTACCAGCAAATGATGTTGTCTGTGACATCTATTAGCTAGTGCCAAAGCAGAAACAACATGACATTTCAGAAGAATATGTGTTCTAAGAAAAACTTTCTTTGGCACATGACAGAGCCAGAGAAAGCAACCAAAAAAGTTACCCAATGAAATGTGCTGTTTAGGAAATGGCTAGACTCTTCACTAGTGATCAGAGAATGGGACAGAAAGACAGTCATTAAATCAACCCCAGCTCTATCAGGTATATGAAACGCAAAGTTCATGATGTAGATTCTCTTTAGAGCATCTTCTCTTCCCAGAGATTGAGAAACAAAAGTAGTTTCATGAGTCTGAAGACTTAAAATCTTAAATTTTGAAAAAAGCTAAATATTGAGATAAATCTGGGTGGTGGTTAAGTTATAGGACTTGTGAATAATGAGAAATGAAATGCCCGCAAAGCTCAGTGGCAGGCAGGAAGACATAATCTACACTCTCTTCTTTTTCCCTAGAAACACAGACCGTGCTCTGTTGTGCCAACAGACTTGAGGTTGGGTCCTGGCTCTAGCACTTAATTGCTGTGCGATCTTGGACAAGCCTCTTAACCACATAGCTTCCCTGGAAAATGTCTGGGGAGGATGATGAGGAGTACATGATAATCCCCGACTCCACATTTGCTCTTCCAGTAAGGTAAAATGATGCACAGGAAAGCGATCTGTGTCAGGTTGTGAGTCTGAGCCCCACAGAGGCTGCCTGAGCACCTTTCCAGCCTGGAAAGTGCTTTGTGAAGTGGGAAGTGCACTGAAGTCCAGAAGTGTATTTTATTTTTCTCTAGCAATATGATATAAAGCAAGGCTATCTACTGTGAGCATTCTTAAGGTTTGGGTTTGATTTTATGGTTCTTCGACTCTGAGTGGGACAAATGTTCACAAGTTCCTTCAACTCTCTCTTGAGTTTGCTCATTTAAAATATGAGCTACTAGTGATAGGCATAAGGGAACATACCCATAATCTTAAAATGATGTGGAGGTTGAAGGTCAGCCTGAGCTTTTCAGGGAGATCCTGTCTCAAAAACAACAGCAATTGATAAAACCTCCACCAAACCAAACACCAATTAAATTTTATTAATAAAATGTGACATAATAAATAAAATATCCAATAAAAATGTTACATAACTCTACAGTAAATGCTAGTTACTGTGACCATTAGCTTTTTTTTTAAAGATTTATTTTATTTTATTATATGTAAGTACACTGCAGCTGTCCTCAGACACTCCAGAAGAGGGAGCCAGATCTCGTTACGGATGGTTGTGAGCCACCATGTGGTTGCTGGGATCTGAACTTATCACCTTCGGAAGAGCAGTCGGGTGCTTTTACCCGCTGAGCCATCTCACCAGCCCCCGACCATTAGCTTTTGACAAACCTTTTTAGCCTACTGGCTATATAAAATCCATTCTTCATTCTTAAATGTATTTCATCCTGACTCAAATTTTAAACAACACATTTATATTTTACATTGTTGAAGAGTTCTACTTTGTTCTCCCCACCAAAATAGTTTTCTTATAACAGTCAAGAGCTGTCAGCAAACCCAACAGTGTGCATGTGGTGTGTGTGTATGTGTGTATGTATATGAGTATGTATATTATTGTTTTTTTAAACAGCAATTCTTTCGTCTTAGCACCAACATAAAAATATCTGAGAATTATTCTCCTTTGCTTTTATGGCTCTGTACGTTGAAAGCTCTGTTTTCCTCACCAATATTTTTTGGGGGATGGGTAATGGGTTCTGTTCAGTTTATTTCTCTAAGGCCTTTGAAGGTAGAGACAGCTAGTGCTTCTAGGCCATCTCTATACTCCTTCATTCTATAGGCCTATCTCTTCAAGAGATCCTTAGCAGCCAGTTTCAGCTGGTACACGCATCAGCATCCCTGTGTCTTATGAGTACTATAAATGTCACCAGTTACTGTTCACTAGAATTCATAACTACTTTATTAATTTACAGGCTAGAGATGACTCTAGAACCT
Organism: Mus minutoides; assembly: GCA_902729485.2. Taxonomy (NCBI): domain Eukaryota; kingdom Metazoa; phylum Chordata; class Mammalia; order Rodentia; family Muridae; genus Mus; species Mus minutoides. The sequence goes on from CACVCL010016932.1 coordinate 144,250, forward strand.
TGTATACACTGAGCAAGTGCTTAGCCAGTGAATCATCCTTAATCCTTGAGGTTTCTTTTTCTCAGGGTATTATATATCTCAGGCTAGAATGGAGTACAATTATCTATCCTAAAGTGGCTCCAAACCCAGGATCCTCCTGCCTCCACCTCCTGGATATTGGAACTATGAGTATACATTACCACAAAAGTCAGGAGTTCCTAAGACAACTGATAGCATATTATGCTGGTCAACAGTTTTATATAACTTGTTGGCTTAATGAGCAGTTGTCTCCAGTTATGTTAGTAAGTCCATACCTGTGGTAACATAGTCTAGAATCAACCTGAGTTCCACTCAGCTGTCAAATGCTATAAGCAAGTATTTTTCCTTTGTAAATTGTAAAACTCATAGCCTAAAGCTTTCTAAGCACACCAAATGTATTTTCACATTCATGTCATTTTGCCTAGACTATTACCTCTAGGATAGCTATGTGTGTATACATTTTATTTATTTGCTTGTTTTTCCAGTCAGGGTCTCATATAGCCCTGGCAAACCTTGAACTCACTATATAGCCAGAGATGACTAAATTTCTATTCCTCTTGACTTCTCATTCAGAGTGGAGGTGGAACAAGCATGTGCTATCTTGCCTAGCTTTATGTGGTACTGAGGACCCAGCCCAGGGATTTGTGCATAATAGTCAAGCATCCTACCAGCTTAAGTACACCAACCCCAAAGTATTCTGTTATAGTCCTAGAGCACTAATACCCAGAAAGAGTTCTGATGATCTTGTATAAACACACAGTACAGTTTGAAGGAAGCTCTGAAAACATTCCTCAGATGCACACGTCTATTTAGAGGTCTAGAAACTTCCATCATCCTGACATAAAATGGAAGGCGCCTTTTTCTGTTTCAACATTGTTGCCACTACTGGCCAGAGGCGCCAGGTCCCAGGGAGAGTTTCTTTACCTGCTGCCCCAGCCATGTGCTCGTCCATACTAAGTAGCAATTCCCAGGCAGCTGGCTGGATGTCCCCATACATCTCCTCTGTCAGAATTGGAGCAGCCTTGATGAGCAGAGACAAGGGAGCAGGTGACAAGCTCATCACCTGGGGGAGAGATGCAAATCATCTTTCAACATCTTCTAAGACAACATTTACCTCTTGAAACTCAAGAACCACCTCACTTTTTTGATTCCCCTGGGCGACCTTAAAATATTTCTTAAAACGGGAGTGGATTTAAGCAACATGGTGTGTAGACCTTATATTTTATTACTTGATACAAGTCAGAAAGAAATATTGATCTTGTAACATTTCCGTCACAAAAACAATTTTAAAATTGCTCAAAAAATTAACCATAAAGTATGGTTTTCTCTACAGAAAAGAGAATAGTCAACAATCATGGACTGGTTGTCAAAGTTCTGGTAGATTTTTAAAGTTTTCTTTTTTTTTTTTTCTAGTTAGCAGTTTCAACTGAAAACCACATGGGGTCTGTAACTCACAAAGGATTCCATTTCTAAAGTTAATTTCTGAAGGCAGCATGAACTTGGATGACGTTTCCCATTGAAATAATATGATTATACATTGTGGCTATGGCCCCAGATCCACTCACAAAGTTCTACTTAATTCATTATTTCTGATAATTTGGGCTACATATGAAGGTGATAGATAAGTCATCACTATAAACATCCTAGAAAAACATGAAAAGCCCTTCCTCTCCAGAAGGGAAAGGGATAACTTCAAGCTTAGTTTGTAGGAACAGTAGAAGAGTGTACCAATAACTGGATAAGTAGGCCAGTGTACTATTTGATTTAATCCATACAATAATCTTTTGAGATAGGTATATTTCTATAATCCTCTTTTCATAGATGAGACAACAAAGAAGAAGGCAAATGAAAGTCCTTGTCCGAGGCTCAGAGTCAGAGAAGCAAACTCAGCTTATGAATCTAGATAGTCTAATTTAGGGTAGCCATTACATGTCAGTGGGAAATTAGCTTCACTGGAGACAGCAGAGTAGGTGAGGTACAGTTCTCCCAAACTTCTAGGCCTCATTCTGTGACAACTGGCTGCCCAGCAAGAAGGATTTTTCTCCCCTCACACACCAGTTAAGGGTGCGGACATTCATGGCAGCACAGTGTCTGCTTCCATTTTGTCTCACCAGCACTCATGAGCAGGGTGTACAGGGGCTCTTTCCTGTCAGTACCCTATTTATGGTTCTGATTGGCGAGCTAATACCTGAAGCCTGATATACTTCAGCATTCCGGAGTCCTTTTTCCCTTCCAGGTTGACATCGGAAACTCTCTTCTTCAGGGAAGGCGTCCTCAGGCATGACTTATCTGAGCACTAAGAGAATGTGAAGCGTGTATTGAAAATACTGTTACAAAGCCATAGTGCTTTGTTTCCCTCCCCCATCTCTCCATGGTACTATTCTCTAATTGAATACACACACACACACACACACACACACACACACACACACGCACACACACACACACACACACACACACACACATATATATATATATTAGACAGGACCAAAGTTTCTGAAAAACATTGGTTTTATTGAGAAAAGAGGGATTAGATATGATTACTAAGAAGGGTCTCCTTTACCTTTAAAGGAACAAGGACACAGAGGTGGCCTGATCTGACCAAGTTGCAAAGCTTAGTTCTCAAACATGGGAAGGATACAGATTACTGATTTCCATTTCAGGTTTGATTATGTTGTGTCAAGTGGTTAGAACAAAACAAATTTAAATAAATGTTAATGTAGATCCAACACACTCTATTCCAAGGTACACGCTGAGGCATGAGGTCAGGGAAGAAAGGAGATGGAAAGGGAGCCGGGCGTGGTGGTGCACGCCTTTAAGCCCAGCTCTCGGGAGGCAGAGACAGGTGGATTTCTGAGTTCGAGGTCAGCCTGGTCTACAAAGTGAGTTCCAGGACAGCCAGGGCTACACAAAGAAACCCTGTCTTGAAAAACCAAAAAAAAAAAAAAAAAAAAAAAAAGATGGAAAGGGGCCATTATTGGGGAAGAAAGGCCCTTGGTCTAACAATGTTTATATGCCCCAGTACAGGGGAATGCCAGGGCCAAGTAGTGGGAGTGGGTGGGTTGGGGAGCAGGGGGGGAGGGTATAGGGGACTTATGGGATAACACTTGAAATGTAAATGAAGAAATTATCTAATAGTAAATAAATAAATAAATAAATAAATGACGGTAGGAAAAAAAAAGATGGAAAGGGGCAAACAGGGCTGTGGGGGAGGGGTTGAGTTGAGAGTACCCATCATATCAACTTAAATTGTACAGGTAAAGTGGCTTTTTGGGAAAAAAAGTATAGAAAACAACAACTTTCCTGTCAAACTATGCCTTCAACCTGGCTCCAGAACAGGCTGTTTTGTTTACACAAAGATAAGACAATGCCTTCATCTTACTCCCAAGGTGACAGAGCCTGGAAGGGTTGGCACAGTTTGGAGAAGAGTTGGTCCTTCCTTATTTATTAATTCCTACTTCTGATTGCTTCCTGTTTTTCTGCATTCCAGCCTGTGCAGGCTCACACAGAACAAACCTCATTTGTTTCATCAGGGTCATGCCAACGAAACACTTTCTTCCTCTATGCCAAAGGAAAAACTAAACATCTTAAGAATTTTTGGCAGAGCTTCACAGTGTAAGATGAAGATATTCTGAAAGAAAAAGCAAATCTACAAGCACTCCCATGACCCAAGAAACTCTCTTGAAACTCTGACAAAAAAAAAAAAAAAACGAAGACGATGAATGAATCTGTTCTGGGGCTGGTATGGGACCATCTTTTAAAATGAACTTATATTTAAAAGAGAGGTCAGAGCTCTAGCTATGTTTTTGAAAGAAAAAGAATAAAAACTGTGGAAATACATGCTTGGGAACATAAAACACTTGGGAAATTACACACACACACACACACACACATATAGATATAATGAAAACCTTTAAAAATCATTTATAGCAATAGCTTCTCACAAAGATGTAGAGGCGTGTCTTTGAAAAAGACTTATGGTATTTTAAAATTCCTATCTGTGTGCTGTGTTCTTTTAACTCAGAAAATAATACACAAGTCTATCATATTATCTGGAAAAGACAGAAACTGTAAAGAAAGCAGAAAATACCTATATTCCCAATTTAATAACAGTAATTACTGGATTCTGTTTAGTCTTCCTCCCTTGATGCATCTTAGCACATAATTGTAAATAATCATTTCACTGTGATTTTTATGTGTATTTTCTGGGAGGTGGGTAGGTCATGATTTTAGACTTTTACAAGTGTATCCCTTTGTCCTCTGGTTAGCCACTGTATCCTTTCATGATTACTTATAAATACTTTTTCTCCATTAAATTATAGGACACAACAGTATCCAGCTCACGGATAGAAACGCTGAGTGCTTATATTAAAGCCAATGTGCTAGAAACGACAGAGTACTGTTTCCTTCTGTCTGCTAGCTGCCCCAGGAAGAGTACATGCTTGCATGTGTACTGTAGAAGCATGGTGGGTTCCAGGAAACCTAGAGTGTGGCTTTCCCAGCAGGGCCACATGCTGCTCACAGAATTTGGATGACTTAATTAGAGTCAGGCTGTAGATACCAGAGATGGAAATATGTGTAAGAGAGGTTTGGTGTACTGTGGGAGAGTCCCGAAGTACCGATATAGTGTGATCTCAAGATCACAGACAAAACTACGATGAAAAGTTTTTTTGTTTTTTTTGTTTTTAAAATGAACCTCAAGACAAAAAAAAAAAAATCTAAGCATTAAATAGAATATTGTGTTGTTTCCCATGGCATCTAGAAGTGGTTTCTGCAGTTTTGGATCTCACTGTACTACATACACGGTTAGAGTTAGACATCAAGCAAGAGTCTGTAGAGAAATCTGAGCTGAATAAACAAAGACAAAGGACAGAACCCGTCACTATAGAGGACTGTAGTTCAGCTGTTTGCTCTGGGATGGACTCGAGCATACAGTTGTGCAGCAGAGCAACTGAGATCACACGCAGGAGATGACCTGTTGACATTTCCACCAGGAGAGAGGGTAGACCTTCGTGAGGTTCTCTAAAGACTCTTATGAGGTACCTCAAGATTATATGAAAGGGAATTCTGTTGCCCAGGAGATTTCTCAGTGGTATAGCCGGCTAAGAGTGTATAACTCCATTGAGTGTATAACTCCATATTCACCAAGCTGGGCTTGGATGGAATCCTTTCTTTGATGTGCTGGCTCCTTCTCTATACGGAGTGAATAGGTATTTGTTGTTTCAGGAAAATTTATGTAGCAAGAACTTTAACCACTATTGATGTACTTCTACCGCAGTACCTGAATCAAAAGAGACAGCCATAAGGGCATAAGATCTCTCAGGGATACCAGGGAAGGCCAACTAGTGCCGTGTGTGTGTGTGTGTGTGTGTGTGTGTGTGTGTGTGTGTGTGTGTGTGTGTGTGTGTGTGTGTGTGTGTGTGTGCATATGTATCATATGTATATTAATATGTCTTTCAAAATCAGCCATACTTGATTCCTATGCTATGCATTTGCTATGCAAAACCAGCCTGGACTGGCCAAGGAATCCTCACTTATGGGATCTGGCTTAAACAGAGGACTGGGCACCAATAAGTTACTCTTTTATAGCAAAAAATGCTAGGTGCTAGAAAGAGTATTACCACCTTGGAGTTTTCAGCCTAAATCATAATATGTGCAAAGCAAGAGGAGATGGCTACAGGACAGATGAGATGATGCAGAGAGAGGCAGAGATGAGGAGCTGCCAGATGGCAGCTTTGGTGATGTATTCCTTGGGGGTTGGCTGTTTCCCTCTCTGTTCCTGGCTTTAGTGAATTTGTCTGAATGGAATTCTGTTCTTTGTATTAAATGATTAGTGATTGCAGAGAAATAACATTTAACTATTTAAAGTAATGTTTTTACTTATTCATTAAATAATTCAAGAGTATGTATTGTGTAACCATATGCTGGGGGCTGAGCTAACGTCTGCAGTTATGCTGAGAGCACATTCATGGTGATGGCTGCCCTCGCCTCCCCTATAGGGAGACAGCAAAAAAGCAAACAGAATGATGGATAGTAAATATAAGCAAACAAGGAGGTTACATGCCATGAAACATCATTCAACATGGAGATAACATGTACAGAAAAATTGGGAAAGTAAGAATGGCCCTGCAGGCTCTCCTGGCATGAGTTTCTTTATGCTTTAAGGAAGAACAGTGCACCAATGGAAATGTGATTCTTTCCAAAGAGCAACTAGGCCCCTTGTGCTTCACATATAATTGACATGCAAATTATGCAAATTATGTTGTTAAGTAGTTGTATTTCCCTCTGGCCTAGTGGTTGACATATAATCTGCTCTTTGTCTCAGAATAGCATTGGGAGTGGCTTTGGAAACATTTCTGAAGGAAATCAGTCATCCTGCCATTTGCATTGGCTTTGTAGCATCTACCCATACTGGGTCCTTTCTCTCTGGTGGGAAATGCATCCCTGACCCTGGTCTTCTGTTTGACCAACAGGAAAAGCTCGTTTTGTCTACTCCTGATCACTATGGTTGATCTGAAGCAAACAGCTAAGAAATAACAAGAACTAAGTGAATTTATACTCTATTTAGAATATAGTCCTAAACACATACAGCTGAACAAAACACCCAAGACTTCTTTAGCTTTCCATAGGTATTCTGAGTTCGAGGCCAGCCTGGTCTACAGAGTGAGTTCCAGGACAGCCAGGGCTATACAGAGAAACCCTGTCTTAAAAAAAAAAAAAAAAAAAAAAAAAAAAAAAAAAAAAAAAAAAAAAAAAAAAAAAAAAAAAAAAAAAAAAAAAAAGAAAAGAAAAGAAAAGAAAAAGAAAAATGTAGAATTCTTTGGTATAACCTGGAATTGTAAATTAAAGTAAAAAAAAGCTTTGGTATAAAAACACCATGGTGAACTGTGAAATATTAAACATTGCTACATAATTGAACTTCATGTTTGGTCTTATTGTTCATATTCTCAAACTGCTTGTAGCATATATTATTGCCCAATCTAAGCCCAAACCTGGATGGTAAACTCTGTAGGAGAAAGATCCTTTCCTCCTGCTTATTTTCAGTTAATAGCTTATCTGCTCTGGTAAGATTGCCAATAGCTGGTGCATAAAGAATGCTTGTTGAGGTGAGCAGGTGATACATAAAAATCTCTTTGCGAAATCATTTGAGGAAAGCATCTGTAGAGGAAGCCATGGCATTCTGTGGAATGGTCATTTTGGTTACACTGACCATGGGCAGGTGGGTAACTGGAATTTTCCTTGGCAGGAGGAAGGCAGTCATGGTCACCTTCTTCTTCCAGCTCAACTGAAAGAGCAGCTTATTGCTTGGAAATGTGAAAGACTTTTCCTATCGTGGTTTGGCTCATCTGTACATGGTCGAGCCATTCATTGCTTATATTGCTTCTTAATGCATACTTCTATTTGCTCTCTTTTGCTGCTCCAAAAAACTACCCAAGGCTTAAGACACCCCAGGTTTGTTAGCTTTACATTTCTGAAGGTCAGACATTTCAAAGGAACTGGAAGGATCCAGTGTGTTTTGAGACTTTCTCTGAGTCTGGAGTTTTCTAGTTTGTTCTGGGCTCATGGCCCCTCCCGGCTGTCTGCTGTTGGCATCTTCTCTGCCCCTGATTCCCAGAAGTCCTTTCTTCCTATGATGGAACATATAACTTCACTGAGCCAATGTGGACAATCCAGGATGTGGCTTCACTGTAAACTCCCTAACCACACACAAAGTCTTACTTGTCATGTGAGGTGTCATGCTCACAGGTCTCAGGAAGATGCTATTCTTCCCAAGGCTACTCATCTTCTCTCTTACTATCTCTCTGAATTTGTATTTATAAGGCAAAGCCCGGAGAAACATTCCATGTTTACTTACAAGCACAGACAAAACATCTGCCTGTCTTGCACATATGTTCTGTCTTTTCTTAGAGCCTCACAGATCTGTTGTTCGCTACACTTGGTTTTGCTTGACATTTCCAGGACAGATAAGAACATCACTATAAATTCATCTTTTCTCCTGCCCTTGGTATATTACCCTTGGTATATTACCTGGTGACTGCTCACTCACCTCTTTCTGTTTCTTGCCCCTCAGAGCCACATTGCTGATGTGGTTGCTCTCACGCAGGGAGTCCACACTGTCCCCATACAGCAATTTAATGGCCCTGACCAGCCGGGCACAGGAGCGGCTGTGGTGCAGGTAGCAGTGTGGATGGCAGTAGTCCACATGGGTACAAATGAAACTTTGTTGATTGCAGAGTAAGATCATGACCTGGAAAAGAAAAAAGAACCCACAGATTTAACCAGGCAGTGATGGAGCAGAGGCACGGAAGAGGGAAAGCAGAAAGTCAGAGCTTGAACTCTTAGTCAATGAGCAAACAATAGTAACTCTGTAAATACCATAGGACAATAGCTAGTCTCCGCTCACTTGTCCTTTGTTCTCCCTCCATACATAATTGATAAAAGGATCTGTTAGAGATACTCAAACATTGGGTGTGAGGTATATGACTTCCAAGAAATTATCCCAGCACTTACACTGTAATAGTAGCCAGACAGAGTATTCAGTGCTGAGTTCAACTCCAGAGTTCTCTAACTGACCCTGAATACCAGGGTGTACCCCCAAACTACTCCCAATACTATGTGGTGCTTGGAAACACTTCTGCACCTTCACTCTGCGCAGTCATCTTATAATGGAACTAGAGCCCCACCACAAAGTCTCATTACAACTCAACCACGGGTTCTCTGGCGCCATCCACACAGTTACTACTGTGACTCTGAAGTAATTCTAGCTCCATCTTAAAAAAAAATAGTTTCAACTATATCTCCTGAGATTTCCCATTAGGATTCTAGAAGTGATCTTGGCTGATTTAAAGGATGTAGTTATTTTAAGATAGAAATGACAGGCACTGAATTTGCAACTGAAATTTGAAAATTGAAGTTGCAATTTTGGTGCCCAAATTTAGGGCCTTGTACGTGCAAAACATGGATATTTCTATCACTGAGCTACCTCTCTTCACCCTAGGTTTGTGGTTTGTGCTGATTTGGTGGTGCTAGGGTTAGAACTCTGGAAACTGTGCATGCTTAGGCAAATGCTCTATCACTGAGCCATGCCCCCAGACCCCAAGCTTACAACTTAAAAATGTTTTCAATTTTATTTTATTTTATGTATATGAGTGTTTTGTCTGTATGTCTATATGTGTACCACATGCATGGCCAGTATCTGTGGAGACCTGAAAAGCGTGTTAAATTTTCTGGAACTGGAGTTCTGGATGGTTGTGACCTGAGTTTGGGTTCTAGGAACTGAACCCAGGTACACAACTTTTAAGGTAACTCTCCTTAAAGAAGAATATAGAGAGAAGACTTCTGTCATGCAAGAAACTAAATGGTGAAGGAGTGTGCACCATTCTGGATGAGACCACAATGCGTGTACATGCAGAGGAGGCCAACTGAACCAACCAGGCAGAACTGCCTTAAGACCATCAGGGTTTGTTTATTCTCAGGCATAGATGAAACCAACAGTTGTTTATATACACCTGTCAAACTCAGTCAACAATATCTAAGCCTGCAAGGTTTACAACAAATGTAAACGGTACCTAGGTAGAATGCCCGACATATTTTGAGGTTCACTGCGCATCTTCAGATAGTCTGCTTTATACCATAGCATGAAGCAGGTATAGATGAAAACTCTAAAGATTTTTTTCATTATTCTGACCACACAGAGCACATCACTAAACTTTGTTTCAGATAATTCTCATATGTAAGTTCTGATGTCAGCAACAACTGGTTTAGTAAACTATAATCTATAACTTTAAAATCCTGCCATGAGTATTCCTTTACTTTAGATATATTTCTAAGATGATGCCTAGTGATCTATACAATCTAGTTTTTATGCTCTGTGAAAGTTCCTCCCATTGAATGTGAGTTAGACTAACAACTTTCTTCTCACCAATAGTATATGGCGAACGTGTTGGAATGGCCCCTCCCTGACTACATGGCATACAAAGATAATTTATCTCTTCTCAGCTGATTCTTTAATGAATCTGTTTGTCATGATTCAAGGTTTCACATTAAGAAATAAGAAAAGCTTCTGGTTTAACATGATGGCTTAGTGTGTAAGAGTATGAGAACATGACTTTGAAATCCTCAGAATGCACAGAAGAGCTGGGTATGATAGAATGTGCATATAAACCCAGCACTAGGAAGGCAGAGACAGGCGAATCCTGAGAGCTGGCTCACTTAGCTGAAATGGGTCAGCTTGAGGCTAAAGGTGAGAGAGACCCTTCTTTAAGGGAATACTATGGAAAATGATAAAGGAACATAACTAACATCCTCCTTTGGCTGCTGCACGAATGGTCTGTACATGCTCCAAGCTCATTGACCAAGCCACCAAAGGGACTATGTTGCAGCAGACAAGCAAAAGACCTGAGGTAAAGCTGTACCCCCAAATATCAGACAAACAGAAGAAACTGACATCCCAAGCAAAAGACCTGAGGTAAAGCTGTACCCCCAAGTATCAGACAAACAGAAGAAACTGACATCCCAAGCAAAAGACCTGAGGTAAAGCTGTACCCCCAAGTATCAGACAAACAGAAGAAACTGACATCCCAACCCTGTTATAGATAGCTCCTTCCTGAATGGTATAAATACCTCTGTTGGAAAAAATAAAATAAAGTAAAAGGTGACTTGCTCAGTAAAGAAAGGATCAGAGAGTGCTCCTCTTTCTCCACATCCTCTCCAGCATCTGTTGTCACCTGAATTTTTGATCTTAGCCATTCTGACTGGTGTGAGGTGGAATCTCAGGGCTGTTTTGATTTGCATTTCCCTGATGATTAAGGATGTTGGACATTTTTTCAAGTGCTTCTCAACCCTTCAGTATTCCTTAGTTGAAAATTCTTTGTTTAGCTCTGTACCCCATTTTTAATGGGGTTATTTGAATTTCTGGAGTCCAGCTTCTTGAGCTCTTTGTATATATTGGATATTAGTCCCCTATCAGATTTAGGATTGGTAAAAATTCTTTCCCAATCTGTTGGTGGCCTTTTTGTGTTACTGATAGTATCTTTTGCCCTACAGAAGCTTTGCAATTTTATGAGGTCCCATTTGTTGATTCTTGATCTTATAGCACATGCCATTGCTCTAGGGCCAAGAAGTGGGAGTGGGTTGTTAGGGGAGCAGGGCAGTGGGATGGGGGGAGGGTATAGGGGACTTTCAGGATAGCATTTGAAATGTAAATGAAAAAAATACCTAATAAAAAACTTTTAAAAATAGAAAGGATCAGAGAGAAGGTAGTCACTGAGTGTCTACAAAGCCACTCCTTTCTAGGTATTTGCTGACTGGATAATAAAGAAGCCACCCAGAAAGCAGATGACAAAAAGAAGAGATATTGACAATTTCACTGCTCTGGGAAATAAATATTGGAATTTATTTTGTAATCTGCCAGAGGACAGAGTAAATCCTTGCCATAGAATAGGATCCTGTGAAGCCTCTAAAAATTTCTAAATTAAGAAAATTTGTTTTAGAGCAGTTTTAGCTAAAACTTGAGCCAAAAGTATACATAGGTCCCCAGCACATCTTGTATGCACACACATACAGCTTTGCCTACTATCAACTCCCTGCACCACAGAGATTCAGCTATTCCAATCAGCCAACACTGACATATTACCAATAAAGCCCGTAGTTAATAGCAGGTGCACACCCTATGGGTTTCTACAACATTCATAATGACATTCTGCATCACTGTGCCCCTGTAACTTTTCCTCTGCCGTGTCCATGGAAAGGTAGGAGTATATTAAGGAACAGGACCAAGAAGAGTACCAAAAGGTTCACATAGCTGAGATATTCTTTCAGTATATGAGGAGAGAGCACATTCCTTTTTCATACCCACTTCAAGGCTCTGCTCCAGGAATCTTCCCCCAGTGCTGAAAAGAATTTGTTTCAGAGATTTTGAAGGACACTTACGTGAAGCCACGACATGTTTCTGTGGTAATTTTCCTCTGTGCCGGCATTGCTCAGTCCCTCAGGCTCAATGCTGGGTTCACTTGCACTCCAAGGACTTCCTTCTTTAAAAAAGAACACCAAGAAAGAGTTCAATGCTCAGTTTCCCTGGAAGGCTTGCCAGTTTGGTGTCATTGTCCATGCTTTTGAATCCAAGGGCAGACTCTACACCATGGCCCAGCTGGTTACAGGGCACAGGACTTTGTTGGAAGGAGATTAATAAGAGCCATTCCCTTAATCACCACCTGAACTAGCAAGTCCAGAAATAATGGTGATCTCTGCTAAGGTGGCTTCCATGTTAAGACATGATAGCAGAGAGGAAACAAGTGTGAAGTCCTTAAGGGGGGCCACTTACATATTCAGTGTGCCCACATCCATTCCAGATTGCCCAGGTTTCACAGATGTGGCTAAGCAGGGACACAGACTGACCTGTACTGATGTCGCAGGGTGATAAAATAATGCCTCCATTGGGTTGTGACTGCACCTGTACTACTGTTGTGGACATCAGCTTGGCTTTGGGGGCCTTTTCAGTTCTGTGAGGGGGCCTTGGAGGAATTAAGGTTATTTAAAATCAACAACAGCCAATTGTGAGCAAGCCTTGTGTCCTCTTTATGGGAGGTTTAAAGGAAATCTCACCATTTAGTTTACTACCCACAGAGCCTTGCCTTCAAATCTAAAAGCTTCAAGGATTGTTTAAGTAGTAACATTGCATCTCTAGTATGATTACTTTGACTTGACTGGTGAAGATATGTTGATGAGTTTAGAAAATTCTGAACACTGATGGTTATAATGTTCGTCCTGCAACAACAGAAACCACCATCCCCCCATTATCTCCTCAAAAATGTAAGATGAATCTTAACCAATGCATAAATTAGCTATTTTTAAAGGCGAGGGTGGGTGGATGTAGACACATTTTCTATTTTAAACTTTCCTTGATTAGATACTCAGCTTCCATTTGACAGACTTTATCGATCATTTATCCACACTTACTGCTGCCTTGAAAGTGGAGAATGAACGGTGTGGAGAATGTGTCTGAACTTGTACTAAAGACTTGTACAGGGAGCCTGTGAGCTCTACACTTATCATACTTAGTCTTTCCCTTGTCTATTAAGAGATCCATATACTGGACAACCACATGGAAGATCTGGAGCCCCTTCATTGCCTATAGTTGTAACCTATGGCGTTAGTGCTTTGATTGTATTTATAGCTCATCCCTGTACACTTAACACATTTTACAAGAGCATCCATACAGAACAATGAACAACTATTCCTGCCGGATGGTGGATGAGAACACATCCTTAAAAGTAGGAGACATACTGAAGACCTCTATGAGTCAGGTCTAAAGAACCTTCCTGGAGTTTTTACTGTGAAGACTACATCAAAGTCCTTGATATTTGACTTGGAAGGTCCTAATGGGTACAATAACTACAAGAACCCGGAGTTATAAAGCTGTCTGTTGCCTACATATTTTTTTGTTCCCTAATGAACATTTTTTTTTGTGCTCATGGCTCAAAGTTTGGCCCTTGAGGCAGCAGCACCAGCTTCACAGGAAAGCTTAGTTAAGATGGAGAGTCTCCGATTCCCACACCATCTGCTGAATCAGAGTTTGCACTTGGACAGGACTTCCAGGCGCCACGTGCATCTGCTCAAAAGCGTAGTGGGGCTCTCTAGAGAATATGTTGTCGAAACTATGGCTCTGCTCTTACTCTAGCCACATGGGATGAAATGGACTTGGCTATTCCAGGACTTGAGTCCTGGCTTCCTACCCCCCACGTCCCTGCACACCCCACTCTTCTATGTTACCTAGGTCAGTGACAGTGTCCCTGCTCTGGGACAGCTGCAGCTCCTCAGCCTCAGACTCTGAGTCCTGCCGTGATAACTTGCTGCTCTTTAAGCTGCCGACTCGGCGAATGCTGGACAAGGAACCCCCCTTCTTCACCTGGAAACTGCGGGTTCCTTTAATCTGGAGCAGTCGAGAACCTCCTATCCTGATCTTCCTGCTGGGAACTGTATTAAAAGAATAAAATAGGGCTTCCCCCGCTTAGTTTTTCCCCAGCCAGTTTAGATCCACACTCTTCCCAATTTGTCTCAGATCAGCCAACTCAGCTTGATTGAGCTGCATTTCTGGGCGGAGACCTTGCTGCCAGCCCCCAGTCACCAGGTTTGGACAGGCTTGAGACCAGGGTGATCAGGCAAGGCTGGTGCAGAATCTTTCTTGGGCAAAGGACACATTTGGCTGGGAATGATCTGCTCTCACTCTGGCCCAGGGTTCACAAGCATGAGTGTTTTTACACAGCACCATCACCAAGATCTGCTTGCAGATTTTAATTGCATTCTTATTTGGTTCAATAGACCCACACATTACTGTTTTTGTTTTCTCAATGAAAGGGGACTTAGAGAGTTCTGAAAACTGTAATTGGAACCCTTTTCTTTGGAGTAACCTATTGATGTATAAACACATGGAAGCACACCTTTCTGACAGACAGCAGTAGGGTATATGTTGCTCCTTAACAAACACATTAAGATTTTTTTCCTCGGAGAATGGAGAGAGTGTGTGTGTCTGTGTGTGTGTGTGTGTGTGTGTGTGATTGTGTGCACACATGCATGCACATGTGTATAAATGGCACATACCCTGTGCTTTCTTATAGTGTATACATAACAAGGGAGACATGCATTTTCATGCTCATTATTCTGGAAGAATCAATCACCAGGGTGGGAATAAAGTAGTAAAATTTGTAAATTCTCACTTTATAAAAATCAAAAGCACAATGATTTTTCAGGTAATATTTGCATTTCCCCCCCCCTTTTTTTCCAGGCTTTAATAGTGTCAATATTCATTTGCTACCAGTAGGATAAAACAAGTTTTCAGAGATGAAAAACCATTAGAAGAAGGGGGCTAGCTTTACATATTTAAGATCTGAACAATTTTTTCTATTCACTATTTAAATCAATCTATTACTGTATTTTGAAATCAGGAAGTTTGTATTTTAGGTTTGGTTTCTCCCACAACAAAATGACTATATGAGATAATAAAACCTGAATTCTTTAAAATGTGAATTAAATGTACATTTTCAACACCATATAAGAGGGTATTGAACAGTGGAGAGCTATACAAAGAGCATTATGTTGTGGTTTAATTGTAACACAAGATTTACCAAACTGTATTTTTCAATATTGTTTCTAGGCTTAATTTAGACTTTATGGTTAATTATTTTTAATGACCATTACTGCAATCTCATGGGTATTGAGAAATGAAGAGTAGATTACAGTGATAATTCTTAGATTTTTAAATAGAGGCACATACTAATGCCTTTTGCCAGAGTTTATGATACTTTCAGGCTATAAATGGAACTAAATAACTTCAAGTTAGTGGGATCTGAAGGAGACTTAATTTTGACAATTTATTCTAACATAAAAGATAATTGGAGACCTCCTGCAGCCCTGAAAAATTAGGGTTCAGAATTATGACATCAATTAGTTAAAAGGGACACAGTGATGGGAATTCAGCCTTAATGTCATTTGTGAAATATGTCATCTGAGACTATATGCTACTGAATTTGAGCCATAACAATAAGAAAATAGATTAAAAATGAGACAGACTGATTTAAATTGATAACACATCTCCCTTTGCACATTGTATCCATCAGCAAATCCTGCTGCCTCTATGCTTTAAAACATCACAAGAGTTCAAAGTCCTGCTACCTTTTCTCTGGTCCATGCAACTACCTCTAACACTACCTCTAACTGTTCCTTCCTCTCAGCTTCTATGTCTAATGACGTACAAGGACCAATGACCTCTAACACATTTAAAATCAAATGCTAGAATTAAATTTCTAAGCATATTGACTAGACTCTGTCTGCCCCTTCCTTGCCTTTCTGATCTGTCTTCGTCAACTCCTCCCAAACTCATTCTCTAATAACTCTGTTGATCCTTTTGTCCTCATTCAAATGTTCCAAGTTTATTCTTCATGACATCATGAACTATGGGTTCAGAGTTGCTTCTATTCAGAACTCTCTGTCTTCAGCCTTCTGTATTACTGAAATGCCCAATGAAAGTCTCTCATTATTAGAATCTTCCCTCACCACATATCTTTCTATTCCAGATCACTGACACTGCCTTAATTAGTTTTACTTTCCATCACATATCTTGAAAGTCTGGCATTTCATGTTATTAACTGATGCCAATTGCAATCTGCTTATGAACAGAAATATACATGGGGATATGGTCTTATTATTGGCCACCTTCTGGGAACTTGTAATAGCTCCTGGTATAGAGCTGGTGCTCAGTAGCAGGATGTTGAGTGAGGAGATGCTTTTGTATTTTGGATTATTAGTTTTAGTTTGTCTTTGGGACAGGAGTAAAAGTATTTCATAGATTCTGCTTAAAGATATTGGGCAGATATTTTCAGTTAAGGATAAGTTCATGTTCATTTTCTTCAGTAGAACCTACTTGTTCTTAAGTTGTTTATTCATCCAGGAGCTGACTTTTTTTTTTCTATAAAAAACAATGGTATGACATTAAAAAATGGTAATTACAGTTAGCTATGTCTCATTGTCACATTTTCATATTGGCCGTAGTAGCTGATATGTTTTTCAAACAGCTTACAGAATATTTACAAATCTTTAGGGATACTTTTGGCAATCAATTAAGAACATTTTATAGTTATATTCTCATTTTATTCATAGTTTTAGCTTTCTGTTGTTTATTTATAAGATAGCATTTATATATTAATGTATGTATGTTGTATGATAAAAATCACTAGGTAAGAGTTTGAACAGTAAAGACAATTATATAACTGGTAGTGAAGTTGCCATGTTCTTAAAATTAAGCAAATACTTTACTTTTAAAGATGATTTAGAACTATTTGACTTAAGATTAACTGGGCAAGTATCTTTAATTTTTATTCAACTGCTATAAATAATAATTATGGTAATAAGTTTGAGTGGCTAAAGACTGCTTTTCAAATTAAAGTATTGTTGGTACATGTTTACAAATGGAAATTACCTTCATTGGATATAGTAAATATTTGAAATCACATTGACTTGATACTTCTTTGTATCTATAAATTCCTCTACTATTTATTCTTTTTTAACATGGCTCGATCCATTCATCCATATATGATGATATAATGATATTTGTACTTAAAAGGTGGCAACATTCTGATGTTGAAATATTCAAACTTTTCTCATTGCATCTCCTTTCTTATGAAAATTGAAATATTTCCTGTTTTCCCTATGTAGCACTATGGCACTTATTAGTTGCCTAAGGTCATCAACTATGCACTCATTTATTGTCTATAGAACACTGGAAAACATGCCAATGTACACAATCAACTTTTTGAAGAGATGTACAGATCGATTTAAACGTAAAATTCTTTACGAAAATCATTGAAGGGCAACAAAATTTTAATATAAAAGCAAGTTAGTGAAGTTGACATTTTAGAAGATCCTTAAATGACTTACTTTAAAGTGATGATTTTCAGCTCCAGCTAGGACTTTCTGTGTTGATTTCTGATCTAGTTGTTCATAATGTAGGAAAATGAGGATGGCAATGGTAAGCTACCATGTTCCTCCACTCGCTTTATACATTCATTCTAAGCTTCACTTGGACTGTCCTAATTGAGGCTCTAATGACACAGTGAGAAGCTGGCCATTTGACTGACTAGAAAAGCACTGTGGTTTTAAAGGTAAGTCATGCAGACAAGGTCATACAGGGCCAAGCCATAGGGGACCCATCTTCATAGGCTCGCTCTCTTTTTTTTTTCACAGTTTGATGTATGTGAAATTGAATTTAGAATGCCTAGTGCCAAGTGGCAGCTGAAATATGACTGTTCTTGCTTTCATCTGTGACCATGTAAGCAGAAGAAGCAACACATACAGACTGTCTCCTAGCACCAAGGCCAAGCAGTAATGAGGGGTGGGCAAGTGGTTCAGGGTATAAGCTTGACAGCCCTGAAGAGCAACCAGGGACGCTAGCTTCACATGCTTCCTAACTTGTTTCCATAACTCGCATAGGCAGCTCTACTTTGCTGTTGTTGATATTCTGTTTTTTATTTATTATCTCTCATTATGTAGATTATATATGTACTAATCTTCGATCCATTTCTGGACTGACATGTCATTCATTAACATTCTGATGCTATAGAAGATATTATCCTATAGAAAAACATGGACATTGACAACTCTGAATTGAAAAGTAATTAAGAATTTTGGACTGTAAGTTAAAAAGCTATAAGAAGTATATTCTAGTCATACTGTTTTTAGTTGTACAAGGATATATAAGAATAACATTGACTATATACATTTATTTTAAGGTCCCAAAGTTCTCTTTTAATTAAAAAAAAGCAAGCAAAGTGATAAGCGATTGCTGCAGAATAGTTGAATTTGGGTGTTTTCCCTCCCTTTTTAGTTAATAAAATAATGGGTCATCACAAAGCTGATGGCATCTCACATTCAATGTGGTGAAAGGAGAATTGATGAGCTGGTACTGTAGCCCAAGGCATTCTGGCTGACAATTTTAACATCTAACTAGTGATGTCTCCTACTTCACTGGGTGTAAAAAGCCCACAGTATCAGCTCTATGTGGGGCCAAGAATTTGGGCATACAGGTTTTGTAGTTTAGGCCCCAGATCAAATATATCCTGTGAGAAAGCCAGAAACAGGAAGTGACCCTTGAGTCTTCCTACCTTTCTTCTCTTCAGCACCTGCATCTGATTTGATGGTATGGCTGCTGCTGTGCAGAGAATCTTTTGAGTCTTCATTTTCGTCCAGAACTCCTGCAAAGCTGATCTTCCTTTCATAT
This sequence comes from Mus minutoides, assembly GCA_902729485.2. Classification (NCBI taxonomy): domain Eukaryota; kingdom Metazoa; phylum Chordata; class Mammalia; order Rodentia; family Muridae; genus Mus; species Mus minutoides. The sequence continues at coordinate 163,037 of CACVCL010016932.1, forward strand.
CTGTGCCGGTCCAATTCAGGGTCGAGACGAAGCCTGCAGCTTTCCAAGTCCTGAAATGTCATAGAAGAGCATACAAATGCTGGGATGTCCTGAGAGATGAAAGCTCATCTCTCTCTCTCTCTCTCTCTCTCTCTCTCTCTCTCTCTCTCTCTTCCTCTCCCTCTCCCTCCCTCTTGCTCCTTCCCCCTTCCTTCCTTCCTTCCTTCCTTCCTTCCTTCCTTCCTTCCTTCCTTCCTTCCTTCCTTCCTTTTGTTCCACTGGATCTTGCTCTAAAGACAGAAAGCTGATCTCATCGTCCTCCTTCCTCTGCCCTCAGTTTCCTAAGTGATGCCATGATGGAGCTGGAGGCATCATGTTCTACCTACTGCATTGCTATTGTGACAAACAGCTATTCATTCATAATCACATGTAATTATATATAAAATCACTTTATTGTTTATTTTAAACTGTGATCTTAAAAAGTTTTCTTGAATAGGAAAGTATGTATTCCCTAACTGACGGTTACTCATGTTTTATTTTCCAACAACACAGAACTTTGAACTCGCTTCTTCACCCTCTAACTCTTGGTCCAATATCTGGGAGGCATCTTCGGCATTTACATGTTAATTATATACTCACACATTAAGTATGAACATGTTAGGTTCAAAGACATAAATAAGAAGTGATTACTTCTCTGAGGAACTCAGAATACTAAGGTGAAAGATGAGCAAACAGGAATGATGAATTCTAAGTGTAGGAGTTAGATATCAGACTTCAAGACGATACTAATAGAATAATGATCCCCAAGTGATATCTAACCCCTAAATTCCCAGAGCCTGAGAATATGTTGTTTTACACGGCAACATGAACTTTGGAGGTAAAATTAAAGCTAAGAACTTTATGATTATCTCAATCCATTCGCTAAGTGGACCAAATTTAATTATATGTGTTCTCAGAAGTGGAGGACCTCTCCCTGGCTGCAGACAGAAGAAGCTTTAATATGATATTCAATATTGCCTCTGAAGATGGAAGAAAGGGTGTAATAGTTTCTAGAAGGTAGGAAAAACAACAAGGAGGCATGTAGATTCTTCCTCTACCACAGAAAGATCACCAAATATCTTGAATTCAGTCTAGGAATACTTGTCTTAGATTTTGAATGTAAGAAATGGAAGATAATGTCTGAATTGTTGAAAACAGGTATACTTGCAGAAATGAATAGAGGGTAACATTCAAGGTATCCTTGAATGGACTTTCTTAGCACACAAGCATGGGAAGTCAGCTCAGGTTTAGGAAAACCTAAACCTCTGTGAGCCAGAGCCACTATGGGGGATTTTGTATTAGGGAAATTCATTACTCTTGTTTATAGGGAAGTCAGGATAAGAAGAGTGTACTGGCTAGTTTTGTGTCAACTTGACAGAGCTGGAGTTATCACAAAGAAAGGAGCTTCAGTTGAGGAAATGCCTCCATGAGATCCAACTGTAAGGCATTTTCTCAATTAGTGATCAAGGGGGAAAGGCCCCTCATGGGTGGGACCATCTCTGGGCTGGTAGTCTTGAGTTCTATAAGAGAGCAGGCTGAGCAAGCCAGGGGAAGCAAGCCAGTAAGTAACATCCCTCCATGGCTTCTGCATCAGCTCTTGCTTCTTGACCTGCTTGAGTTCCAGTCCTGACTTCTTTGGTGATTAACAGCTGTATGGAAGTGTAAGCTGAATAAACCCTTTCCTCCCCAACTTGCTTCTTGGTCATGATGTTTGTCCAGGAATAGAAACACCAACTAAGACAAAGGGGAAAGCCCAGGAATTCTTAGCCCTGCACACAGAACTACAGGCAGCTAAGGAATATGAAGAACACACACCAATGGGTTATTCAATACCAAATGATCAATCCCAAAACATACACACAAGTAATATTATACAGACTGGACAAGTTAGAGTTATGTATTTAGGAATGTATGTATATGTATACACATACATACATATATGTATGTAAATATGTATATATGCATACATATATGTAAACTTAATATAGATACATTGCCATGACAACAATTACTGAAAAAATAAATTATGAATTTTAAAAATAGCAAGAGAGCTTTATGAGAGAACTTGGAATGAGGAAGAGAAGGGAGTAATGATGTAAATATGTTATTGTCTCAAAAAGGAAAATATAAAAATACACAAGCCTATGTTTAACAGTGAGAGTGCTTGTGTCATGAACAACAGGTCTCAGAAACCTAGTTCAAGGAGAAGACACGCTTCTATTCTTGTTACTAAATGACTGAAGGCTGCTGTTCTAGTCTTGGACTTTTCTTTGTGTTTCCTGTAACTCTTCTAGTTGCTAATAGAGTCTATTTGTCACAGGCCCTGATGTGCAGCCTAACTTGTGATCCTTTCAGTGCTGAGATTCTTGATGTCTGCTGTCATGCCAGTGCCCAGGCTAAGCAATGTGGCTGGCTAAGAAAATAGAAGGATTTATTTTCACTGACAGGTCTCAGGCCAGCAACTGCTATTCAAGGAGATGCAATTATTAAATTTGTCTTCAGTATATGATAGGATACATAAAAGAAAATTCCTAATAAGAGTCACTGAGTAGAGCTTTAAGAGATAAAGGGCAGAACAAAAGTGACTGAGCTAAACAAGACATGTTTTTATGAAAATTACAGCTATTCTGAAAACACGCAATCAGATGTACTCTACGCTTTCCCGAAGACTGTTATTAATCAGGAGGTTGAAAGGAATGATATTGAAGGGAGTCTGCAGGTCGGATATTTTGTTGTGCTTGACTTTAAGCTGAGTGCACACATTGATTGTCTTGGCTTGATTTTACAGAGTACTTTCAACAGATTGGTGAAAATGACAACTCAGAGTCAATACAATGTCACAGAGGGAAGTAGCTGGAATTTCCATTTCCAACAGTCAAATTGTACAGTTCTGCAGTCCCAGTGAGGCTAGTTTTCTCTGGAAAACAAGCATTCCATTCATAAATCTTTCCAACTTGAAAATGCCCATTTTTTTTTGTTTTTAAGGATGTGAGGACATGGCTCTTCTAGAACATTGGAAAATAAAAGCCAAAGGTTGTGTTCCATGGTAGTTGAACACTGACTCCTTTATCCAGCTTCTGGGCCCGCCCTGGGATTGGGGTACTGGACTTATTCATGATGTTTGGTTTTAACAGCAGGAGGGGTGGGTTGTAAAACACTCTTAAATGGGATTTTATGTGGAAAAGAGGAGGTTTTGTTTGGCTCCCAGGTTAAGTTGCAGGCGGACTGGGATGGAAGGACCATTGGTTTCTATCAGAGACTTATAGACCCAAGGTGTTTCCTGTTAGCCCATCTCTGAAGCTTCCTAGGCCTTGCATCATGAAGTAAACAGTGCATGGCACATGACTGTTTCTTTATGTGCCAATATGTAAAGTACGTGTGTGTGTGTGTGTGTGTGTGTGTGTGTGTGTGGTATGCCATGTTTTCTATCGAACCATAATCCACAAGAAATTCTATGAAAATGACCTTTTTTAGAAATGTTGAGAATCTAAACATTGATGTCATTTATGTCACACTGTAAACCAGAAAACGCTTCAGAAGTAAGCTTCTATATGAACAGAGGAAATGTTAGTACAAAAGAAAATCAGGAAATGATTTATGAATAACGTTGGCTATAAAATCCCAACTGTTTGTAGGGTAAAGAAACACAGGCTCCTAGATACTTCTATCAGAATTACTGGTGACTGCCGCACTGTCAAACACTGTATCTGAAAGTACTTTCTCCAGTGATTTCTAAGCCATCCGTCGAGACTTTATTTTATTTTATTTTATTTTATTTTATTTTATTTTATTTTTCTGTTTATAACTACAGTTTATTCAGAAACATAAAACTAAACGATATAAGCTGATAGCTGGCACTGAGTTGGGTGGGTGATTATATGAATGAAAGGTTTTTATGTAATTTTTTTTAAATTTAGATACTGAATCTGCTAATCTTTCAGTCATTCTCTTGGTTTCTAGGAGACTCAGTTTGTTTATTTAGTTTTTAAAGGCGATGGATAGTGCCAATTTACAGGAATTTCTGAACAGGTTAAAATGCTGCAAAACACTTCAAATGGTCCCCCTTTTGTTTATTTGTTTGTTTATTTTGTTTTGTTTTTAGAGAAGCTTAAAATCTTGACTCTTACTGTGGTACAAACCCAACATAAGAACAATTTTTAGACATTGGAGTTCATTGTAATAAGGCTGTACTTATAATGTCCCTCACATTGCCAAAGGATTTTACCTCCATAGTAGCTAAACTAAGAGTTGACAGTTCTGCTGCATCAAGGAATGAATTGTAGGCACAATTATTTGGATACAGATTTCCTGCTATGGTCAAAGCTATTTGACTTGAGTGATTGTCATCATTCTCAGCCCACAGGGAACAGGTTACATTCATTTAAGACATGGTGTGTGTATTAAGATGGTCTATCCATGAAGTCATTCAACTGTTTCAATGAACAATGGTTCTGCTTGGAGGGTGGCACAGACATTAAGTGAGGGTAAGATTCTGGTTCATTGGCTGTGAAGATATTGAAAAGCATTCATCTCAGAAAAAGAGTAATTTAGAAGGTCATCTTCTTCAAAGTTGATACATAATTATAAATATCAAGCAAAACCTTCAGTCTCACTCTTTGCTGTTCTCTTACAAGCCACCTCCCAAATTAATTGTCTACATTTCTTTTAGCTGTATAGATAATTTTGAAATATGTAAGCTGTTCTGAAAAACCATAGTATAGTGTAAAAACATTAAATGAACAATCCTACTAATAGGCTGAGATAGGTGAGGCATGATTTCAAGACCATTATATGGTACACATCAAGATACTGTCATGTACAAATAAGCAGAAAATATATATGGAATGTACAATATTGGACACATTTAATTACCAAATTAAAGAGACCACTGGGTGACAGCCAACAAATTTCTAATTTCTCATATTTTTTAATTTCAATCAATTAGGATATGTTGTTAATATTAATTTTCATATTAAAAGATATTAAGGAAAAGGGATTGTTACTTCCTGTTGCTTTTGTTGTTAGAGATGGAATTTTGTTTATGTGGCTATCTTATTTTGGGTTTGTTGAAAGATTACTTTCTTGTTTTTTCTAGGGTGTAGTTTCCCTCTTGTGTTGGTGTTTTCCATCTATTATCCTTTTAGGCCTGGATTTGTGGAAAGATATTGTGTAAAATTGGTTTTGTCATGGACTATCTTGTTTTCTCCATTTATGGTAATTGAGAGTTTTGCTGGGTATAGTAGCCTGGGCTGGCATTTGTGTTCTCTTAGGGTCTGTATGACATCTGCCCAGGATCTTCTAGCTTTCATAGTCTCTAGTGAGAAGTCTGGTGTAATTCTGATAGGTCTGCCTTTATATGTTACTTGACCTTTCTCCCTTACTGCTTTTAATATTCTTTCTTTGTTTAGTGCATTTGGTGTTTTGATTATTATGTGACTGGAGGAATTTCTTTTCTGGTCCAGTCTATTTGGAGTTCTGTAGGCTTCTTGTAAGTTCATGGACATTTCTTTCTCTAAGTTAGAGAAGTTTTCTTCTATAACTTTGTTGAAGATATTTACTGGCCCTCTAAGTTGGGAATCTTCACTCTCTTCTATACGTATTATCCTTAGGTTTGTCTTCTCATTGTGTCCTAGATTTCCTGGATGTTTTGGGTTAGGAGCTTTTTGCTTTTTGCATTTTCTTTCACTGTTGTGTCAATGTTTTCTATGATATCTTCTGCACCTGAGATTCTCTTTTATTTCTTGTATTCTGTTGGTGATGCTTGCATCTATGACTCCTGATCTCTTTCCTTGGTTTTCTATTTCCAGGATTGTCTCCCTTTGTGCTTTCTTTAATGTTCCTATTTCCATTTTTAGATCTTGGATGGTTTTGTTCATTTCCTTCACCTGGTTGATTGTGTTTTCCTTTAATTCTTTAAGGAATTTTTGTGTTTCCTCTTTAAGGGATTCTAGCTGTTTACCTGTGTTCTCCTGTATGTCTTTAAGGGAGTTATTTATTTTCTTCTTAATTTACTCTATCATCATCATGAGATGTGGTTTTAGATTGAATCTTGCTTTTCCAGTGTGATGATATATCCAGGACTTGCTATGATGGGGGAATTGGGTTCTGATGATGCCAAGTAACCTTGATTTCTGTTGCTTATGTTCTTAAGCTTTCCTCTCACCATCTGATTATCTCTAGTGCTACCTGCTCTTGCTATATCTGATGGGAGCCTGTCCTTCCTGTGATGCCGGTTGTATCAGAACTCCTCAGAGTCAAGCTGTCTCAGTGATCCTGTGATTCTGGGATCCTGTGATCCTGAGATCCTGGGTGTGTCCAAGCTCCTATGTGTCAAGCTGCCTCTGGGATCCTGAGATCCTGGTGTGACTAAGCTCCTAGGATCCTGTATTCCTATGTTAAAGTGCCTGGGAGTGGAGCTTCCTCTGGGTGTTGTGTGACTAGCTGAGAAATTTATGCCCAAGGTCTGCTCAGGGCACCAGCCCATACCAGAAGGAACCCATGCCACTGGTCAGGCACTGTTCATGGATCCCTGGATCCTACTGGTACCAGTTACTTCTGATATTGGGACAGATGTGTCCTCCTCACCTCTGGTCCTATGATCCTGGGCCTGCTAGAGCACCTGGGAATGGAGCTTCCTCTGGGTGTTGTGGGACTGGCTGAGGAGCTTGTGCCCAAGGTCTGCTCAGAGCCCTGGCGAGACTGGAAGGGGAGCTATTATTTTAATAGATGAACTAGATTGTCTTTTCATGTCTGAAAAGCCTTTAGTTAAAATTTAAAGTTACAAAACCACTTAAGATCTTCAAGCATTTAAAGATTCTGGGGGTATAGTAAACCTAGCTTCAGTTCCTTGTTTTCAAGTAGCCTGGCTATTGACATCACATTGCTTCAACATACCACGAGGGGCTCAGTGCGAGGTCTAGGCAGGCATGAAAAAGTCTCCCTCAGGAAGGTGGTTATCTCTAGGAGAAGTTGGCATGCTGCCATCTTCAAGGCAAAGGGACAGCCACATTTAGAGGGGTTCACAGTACCTAAGGAAAGAAAGAATTCTTCATGAGAAGACAAATCAATAATAAATAGAGGGTCATGGTGTGATGGACCTAGCTACATCCATGTAAAAATCAAACTGCACATGAGAATATTTTCTACACAACTGTGCTGGAATTATAGGTACGAGCCACCCATCTCAATTTACCTACTCCTGTCAGCATGACTTGGGCATGGCCATCCACCTCTCTTCTTCCACTCTGAAGTTCTGTAACGGGTGCTTTAGTATTAAAGTATCAGATAAGCAGAAGTCAGCATTTCTATTACAGTACTATAGAGTAATACAACACAGCTCCAATGTCCCCAGAGACCATTTGGTGAAAACAAAAATTGAAATTGGTCTTGTATTCAGTCAAGTCTTGACAGCATATATGACAACCAGCTGGGTTTGGAGCCGTCACATCCTGGTCAATGATACTAAACATTTTTGTTTGTTCATAATAGGGTCTCTCTACATAGCCTTGGCTATCCTGCAACTTTCTCTGCAGACCATGGTGGCCTACAACTCAAATAGATCTTGCTTCTTCATCCCAAGTGCTGGAATTATAGGTATAAGCCACCCATCTCAGTTTAATACCACATTTTAATATAAGCTTTCCTGTCAAAGTATGACGCAGCTATACCAACTGATAGTCTCTTTCACTCTATAGAATACAGTTTTTTTTTTTTAACTTTGTCAGACATCCAACCTACTATGGAGCAGTGAATCAGAGTTGTACTAAGTACAGATAATGGCCAAGGGAATGACAGGATTTAAAACTGTCAGGATTGGTTGAGAGATCTATATTAACATGAGCCCTGTATAAATATCCTGATTACTTTATCTTCAGAAAAGAACAATGCCATCCTGCCTCTAACAAAAGGAAGAAAATTATTATCAGTTGAATAAATCATGTCACAATATCATTATGTATCAATAATTTAAAAATTTTCCAAAATTGTCTCTTGGGCATAATGGGATTTCTTGACTGAATAGTACACATGATTTTTTGACACAGAAGGTAGATGTTACAGTCTTCTGAAGACATCTGGCTTATTTTTCCTGCCAGAGAACCATTGCTTTTTCTACATAGTTAATACGTGGCTGGAAAATCTGCCTCATATTAGGAAGGGAAGAGATAAGCTTGCACGTAATTTCAAAACAAACATGTGCTTGCATCATATTTAGTTTTGGAGTGCAAAGTTAACTAAATCACACATAACAACCTCATAATTAGTTGGTGATCACAAAAATCAGTCTTAAAGTCCACAGAGGATATAGGGTTCTAAAAGTTACCTACGCAAAATTAAGAAACAAAAACAAGTTTGTTGAAAGTAGGCATGGCAGTAGAAGTCTGTACTGTATCAGCTACTCAAATGTTTGAGGCAGGAGGATTTCAAGATCAAGACCACTCTGAGCTACACAGGAAGACCATGTGTGGACAAAATGAATAATTAAAAATAACCAAATACCAGCTACTCATTGTAAACTTCTGGATTTGTTTGTTCATTTCTGAGGTTCTCTGGTAGGTAGTAACCTTGGCTGTGGTCTAGTCTCTTTCTTGATTGTTACCTGAAATATCCTGTCACAATGAGTAAAGATGGAGCTGTATATGACCCAAACAAAATACTGATGTACCAGACATAACATATAAATGAATGGAGCTTTTGCATTTGATATGGATTGCACACTGTGAGGATTGTACAACCTGTGAGGGTGTACTCATTTAACATTTCAGCTCCTTTTATTCTAAATGACCTCTGAGTGGCTTCCAACATATACCTCTGGCTGGCTGACACTCATGGCAAGTCTTTACTAGGTTTCATGACTGCTGGAAAGTCACTCTCTAGTATTTAGTGTATGAGTGAAATTAAACACCAAAGTTTTTCAAAAATAGAGTCAACTTTTGTCATTGTGTTGATATGCCCATTTAGTATTTTATCACCAGAGATGTTCAGGTTTTCTCTCACTTTATAAGGTATGAAAAGAGAACAAAATAATAGGAAAAAGTCCTTGGTGCAGGAGAGGAAAGGAACATGGTGAGAGACTTTCTTGATTGTTGTTAAATCTTTTCCAATTTGTGACACAAGGTTAGGGCAGATTTGGCATGCATTATCCAAGAATAACTCTTAAAAAATAACCAGAGAACTTGAATTGCAAATGAAGAGGAAAGGTTAAATGGAAAGATGTCACTGCTTCCATTGTGGAAAGATGCAGATTCCGCAGCCCATTCTGGAATTTCCACTCCGTAGAATGCTGCACCCTCCCTTAGGCTTGTATGGTACACAGCATATGTACAAGGTTATTCTGTGGAGGATCTAGCAAGAATACTCTTGTCTTTAATTCTATGACAAGTCTAAATAGATACAGCACAGGACAGTCATAGTTTAAGCAAACTTTGAATTTCTTATTAATACTGAAATATGCTTTGATTAAATATTCAACATTATTCTTTGGAATGCACCTCTTTGTGTGTAGCACAGTGTATGAACTTGCTACACTAGAAGTGTACACATGGGCACGGGGACACACATGCTTGTGCATGAATGTGGAGGTTGGAGATTGATGTCAAGTGCATTTCTTGAAAAGCTTCCCACATTCAAACAATTTTGCTCTCAGTCGGGCTCTTCCAGTGAGTCCGAAGCTCCTCCATTCAGCAGGGCCAATTGGCCAATGAGTTCTATGGACTTCCCTTTCTGTCTCCCCAGTGCTAAGGTTACAGTCTCTCACAACTGTGTCCAGCTTTTTAATAGGGCTTTTGAGGATCTAAACTCAGTTCCTCAGGCTTGTGCAACAAGCAGTTTTCTGATTGAATCATCTTTGCAGCCCCTGGAAAGCATTTGTTGTTCGATTCTATTTTGCATGGTGCTTTTATTTTAACAGGATAAAATCTGGGAGGGGGAGAATTAGAGAGAGAGAGAGAAAGAGAGAGAGAGAGAGAGAGAGAGAGAGAGAGAGAGAGAGAGAGAGACCAAGACACATAAACACACCACACACACACACATACACACACACACACACACACACACACACACACACACACAGAGAGAGAGAGAGAGAGAGAGAGAGAGAGAGAGGAGAGCAAAGCAAAACCTTCTTTGAAAATAAATTTTTCACAACTGCTTTCTCTCGCAGAGACTTAGAATAACTATGGATAACAACTATGGATAATAACTCAGAGGCTCAAAGGTAATATGCCTTCCACATTGCCTGCAGTGCTTTGTCTAGCTGCCTTCTCACCCTGACTTTTGCTGGATCCCTCCCATACCCCCCCTATGTACATGGTTTACATTCACATGGGGAGAAAGGGAATGGTCTGTGGGAGATGTAGAAAGGTGGAGAGAGAATGAGAGAGGAACAAAGAAGTGTTCCTAAAGCAGAGTTTCTTACAAGCAGGGGCTCTTGTAGTAAAGGGAGTCTCCTTACTGTCATCTAAAAAGTCTTCCTCCTCATCCTCCTTCCGCAGTCTTCTCTTGGTTTCCTCATCATAGATAAGGCCGAGCAGGTTAGCAGGACTCTCACTCTCTCCGTGGCACAGCTCGTTCAATCGGATGCCAATTGCCTACAGTGGAAAAGGAAGGAAAGGAACGAAGGGTGTCAGACTCTAAGACAGCACAAAGTCCCATGAGAGTGGATGTAATTTCCCACACAGCCCTCTTCTGTAGTCTATGTGTTGTCACCAACATTTTTACCAATATGGGAATCTAGATATGGAAGGAACACAGATGTCTCCAGGGTCATTTGTTCTAAAGATGTGTAAAAAAGAATGGAATGGACACTTTTATATGCATATACAAACATTTTTATGAAACAATTGTCCTTATTTATTCAAAGTTCATTCATTTTGTAGGTCTGATGTAAGAAAGCAATCAAGCAGTGGTCTGTCTGTCTCTGTCTGTCTCTGACTCTGCCTCTCTCTATCTCTCTCTCTCTCTCTTTCTCTCTCTCTCTCTGAATTTGTGGTAAGTGTACAGGTATGTGCATTTGTGCAAGTGTGGAGACAAGAGGAGGACATTGTATGTTCTGTTCTGTAATTCTTCATCTTCCTTTGAGACAGGCTTTCTCAAGGAATCATGAGCCAGGATGGTGTTCATCAAGCCCTACCAAAACTCTTGTGTCTATCAACCATAGTGTTGGTGTGACAGGTAGGGGTGGCCACACTGAACCTTCTTTGTGGGTACTGAGGATTTAAAGCCAGGTTCGTATGTTTGCACACTCTCACCCACTGAGCAATATCCACATTCTACATGTAGGCATTTGTTTTTAAATAGAGAAATTTAGGGCAGCAAAAAATAAGAAAGTATCACTCTTTTGAAAACATCTGATTATACTTTTTTACAAGAGTATCAGTGCCATGCTAGTGGGTTTGGAAGTTGGCAAGAACTCCATTCCTGTGGTTTTATTTATATTACCATTTATGTATGCACTTATTGACATTTATGGGCTTCTCCCCATCCCATGATAGTAAGTTAGTAAGAAATATTAACTGCTCTTCTGGTAGAGCTTCTAAAAGCCACATTAGAAACAGGACATCTAATAACTTGGCACACTGAAAGTATTGATTCTAACACGGCATACACAGAATCAAACTGTTTTCCTGAATCATGACACATTGTTCCACAATTTATGGAGAGGAATTTTCCTTAAGAGGTAAATACATTCTCCCTATTCAGTTCCTTTTGTATCCAAACACTGCAGAATATGTAATCATGAAAGTCAGAGCCTTGGGAAGGAGTCCCAAGGATAAAGTAAAGTGAATACTGCTTCCGGATCAGACAGTCTTGTGCTCTGTGCATTAACAAAAACAAATCACAGCTCATTTTCTTCCGTATCCCCATAGCATACTTAAGAAATACTTAGCTAAGAATTAGACTTCACTGCTGGAGACCAACTCATGAACAGATGTACAAATTACACTCAGAATACTTTCAATAAAAACATGACTGTTTTGAATGTGCTCAGCTTCTGGAAACAAAAAGTCTTTGTAAGATCTGGAAATAAGTAACAAACTGCAGACCAGGGAACAAAAAAATCTAACAAGAACCTACTAGAAAAAGTGATCACAATATCCCCCCAGTTATACTTGCTAACTTTGGAAGGTTTAAACAAATAAAAGATGAACATAAGCAGCATCACCAAAGACCTTGTTCTGAGGACGAGGCATGAGAGTGGAGCTAGCAAAGGTGAGGCTCAAAGGAGGAATTTTTTAATATTAATTTTTCTGGAATATTGTAATGAAATAATTTAAACTTCAAATTTATATATATATAAAAAACAAACCTAAACTTGCCTAACTTACAGTTTTAGGTTCTACATCTCATCTAAGGCTTGAAGGATGTCTTAAGGGGACGTAATTTCGTTCTTCCTCCATTCCATGAAATATTTATAAAGTGAGATGTTTGTAAGGTTTGGAATGAAACACGAATATACACAAGCTGTTCAGGTGCACTGGTGTCTATTGTACATGTGCCTTGATGAATTATGAATGCATTTACAAGAAGATCACTGACAAACAGGGAAGTTACAGAAGTTAAGAGACTAACTGAAGTCTTACTATACTCTGAGTCTTTTGGGGAGGTGAGAACATGTTGGGTGGCAAATTTACTGGTTTAGAAGATACACAACCATGTATCTCATTACTACAGACTTAGAGCAGCTGATGTATTGGCTGATTGAAAATGGAGTTAGATGTTCACTTAAAAGAAACTAAAAGTTTCTATGATTTTGGAAGTATACCAGGCATTCAGGGACTGACTGAGAAATCATTAGAAATCATTGAAGAACAACGTTTTTTTTTTTTTTTTTTTTTTTTTTTTTTTTTTTTTTTTTTTTTTTTTTTTTTTTTTTTTTTTTTTTTTCTTTTTTTCTTTTTTTAATGGAGAAAATACATAGGGAAGTTGGAAAGGTATATTAGGACTTAGTAGCCTAATAAACCATTGGAATTAGAGGGTCATTGGGCTTTCTACTGAAGAAGGTAAAACATAAAGTTTGACTTCAACATTTATAGAAGTCTACTACTTATATAAACTTATATTTATATGTTATTAATTATATAATATAAGCATAACATTAAATATTAAAATATATAACACAATAATATATAAGTTATAAGGTAAATTTATATTATGAAGGTTTAAGTTAAATAGCTTCAATGTTATGAGCTAATTCAAATTCATCACCCATAATCTTAGAAATTATTTAAGCAAAGGTCAGATAATGATTCCAACCTGAGCAACTTGGGCCTTAACTCAAGGGAAAGGGGGAGGTGGCATTAAGATAATTTTCTTCTCACCAAACAGCCAGAGTTTATAGAATGGATCACAGGGGCCAAGGCTAGAGATAGGGAGACCAGTATGAACTTCCATTTCAGATAGATTGTGTCCAATGGACAGGACCTTACCAGCATTGTACTAGATGGATTATAAGGCACGAGGATGAGAGAAAATAGAAAATAATCATCTAAATTGAAGTAATAAAGCTCTGACCTATGAGACATTGATTAGGAAAAGGTAGGATCAGCAGAGAGAGAGATTTGGAATGTGCTAAGTAGCACACATGTCAATTGCTGATAGTACCATTAATGTAAGCCAAAACCTTAGACATGATTGCAGATGAGTGTGCATTTAGGAAAAAGTGTTTTATTTTGTTCAAACTATTTTCTTTGGAGATATAGAGAAAATGCCTTCAAGATGAACTTGGCAATGCAGACCTGGGGTTTGAAAACTTCTCTGGACAGAACATTCTGTGCTAGTTCCTCACGTCAAGCACTGGGCATACAGGAGTTGAGTGACACTGACGAAAGTCACACAGGGAGAAATAGATATATGGGGAGAAAAGAGGTGAGGTCAGGGAGGAGGGCACTCCTCATGTGAAGTAGTGAGTCTAAATGGGTCCAAATGTTTCAACATAGTGAAGTGAGTGGAGAGGTCTTCTGAAAATATGCTTTTGTTTTGAAAATCCATATCAACTGACTGACTCCAAATTGTTCAAACTTTTAGGAAATGCATGTTTGAGTGTGTGTATATACATACTTGTATGTTTGTATGCATTTCATCACCAGAGGATTGGAAATAGCAAATGTTACTAAAAAGGCCTTTAAAATTGTTTTACATAAAAAATAAAGGGGCCATCTGAAAAGAGAAAATAAAACTGACAACTAAAATCTGTCTTGATTATGTACCTTAGTGGCCTCAAATCTCATTACTTATTTTCTAAGTCCCAAGATTTCATCAAACTTAGGCAGGGGAGTCCCCCTGATCTCAATGAGGTTCTAAAACATACATATGCAAGAGAAGAGGGGGATAGAATCCACATTCTAGTAGTTGCGTAGCTGTGAGTTTGAAGTTCACTTGTGTGGGAGAGTTTTGAAGTTCTGGCAGAAGAGGGTAGGAAGAATGATGTGACAAAGAGCTTTGTAAGTTTTGTAATAGAATATGCTCCGGTTGCAGACTGTTTCAATTAAAATAAGATGAAAATGAGTCAATCACAGATTTAATTATATCAAGTTAATAAAGTGTGAAGAAATATTAGAGTTGGAACAACATCAATATGATTATGGTACAAGAATTTTCATTTGAAGATTATTTAAAATGGTGGCCCACACAATATTGAAGTTAAATGTATTTTTCTGTGTTAATGGCAGATTGTTAATCTTGCTATATTTAATTAAGCTAAATAGATGATCTTATTTAATTGGTCTGTTTATGATGCTTTATGTTATAGGCTTTCAAAAATACCAGTGATACATACATCTCTATGTTGCAGATTAATGAGTAGAATAACAGATCAGTTCAGGTCTCACACATTCTCTCTCTTTTCTAAACACAGGAAAGGATAAAGAAGTGAATCATCTTGGGGCATATTCTATAAAACATATAAATTCAACATAGGTTTGATTACTAATCATACTGAAGACCAACATGGAATTGGTATGATATGACAGTCCCTTTTCACTATATCAAAACAAGGCCCAGAGGCACTTTTCTCAGAGACACTATGCACATCTGGTGAATATGTTTATAATTTATGAATTCTTGCAAATGTCTCCAAATATATTTTTATGTACTGTTTAATGTTATTATCAGAGAAGGGTCCATCTGTGTTAGTTATTTATAGCTTATTATCTCTTTGTCTGGGGAGAAATACAGATGTTAAGCACTCCATCTTTTAGCTAAAAAGAGTTGAAAGGCTGAAGAAAAACACTTTACATCTCCATTTTACTGGGGAGTAAAAACTGTCCAAAGTTCCTGGACTTTTGAAAATGAGAAAATTTTTTACCAGCAAAGGGTTGAAAGGTTTTAGTTTGAGACAGAAAATGCAGTGTGTTGGAACAAGAAAAACCTTTATCCTGCTACTGCCGTGTGGGGGTATAAATTTCCAATCTGATGATTTTGCCTTGATAACAGACAATGTAGTCTCATAGAAAAAAATATCACCCCCAATTTCAGCAGGATTATGAGGCCAAGTAATTGGGAGAGTATTCAATATTTTAATAAGAAAACTAAATATGAAAGAGAGAGGCTGGGATCTGCAAGTCTGTTTAACAGAAGTGCTTGGGTTATTGCTTGAGATTGACCAGAGGAGAGGCCATTCAGGATGAACTTTGCATGGATTGGGTGTTGAGTCTCAGTGAGAGGTTCTGGTTCAACTGGAAGAAAGACAATAGCGCCAGCTTCCTTCAACTACCTATCCCACTTTCCCTAGAATTTTATGTTCGTATTT